>JAAXYW010003090.1:0-12786 GCA_036851895.1 Orthonychiurus folsomi | reverse complement strand
AAAAAATGGCTGCTGCTTTGATGACAACTCACTGGACAGTATCAAATGTTTTCATCCATCGTTTAAATATGCGGAGCAAACAATCGAGGAGAGACAAAAAGCTAAGGCGAGCAACAAAGAGCAAACAACTTCTGATCAGAAAGGCAGAAAGCGCAATAATTAAAAATGAATTAAATTGTATCAAATGTTTGCATAGTATAACTTTAGTTTGTCGGTGTAGTATACGCTAATTTAGTCGGCGTTACATATATTATAACTGGGTTGCAGTGTAAGAAGTTTGCATTTATTTGCAAGTTTAAGAAGAAATAAAAATTAACATGTTTTTGGTGTCTAACTTTTTGTGCAATGTTTGGAATTCAGACCGTCATATTTGAATGTCCGTCTTAACTGACAATTGATTGAATGAATATGCGTAAATTGTTATTAAAGCTGTCATTGCTAAACTCCATTGATGTCAACATCTCCGCGAGTTCGCGGTATGCGTGCTGCAAATTCTGCAAGCCTGACTGACATATGCTCTAATTTCATTAATTGCTCCATATCCAGTCTATGAGTTTAAATAAATCCTAGCCTTGAGTGAATACTATACATTGTCATACACTGTGCCTAGTTTTCTAAAGACAGTGCAGTTCTACAGTAAAAATCAAGGCTATGAAGACTACGGTATTCACAGTAATTATCTGGACATTTGCCCCGGTGGTGGTAGCATGGCCATGGGACCGTTCTTTAGAAAGTTTCAATCAAAACCAAGGAACCCGCCTTATAAAATTCAGCGAGAATTCTCCCGCCATTTGGCTCAGCCCTGATAAAATCAATCAAGCAGCCTCCCAGCAAGTAAATTTTATGGATACTACTGACCATCAAGAAAGCCAAACACTGGCCGTATCAAGACTATTCGGTAAATTGTTACAAACACACAGTAAAAGTTGGGCGCAAAAGTTTCTACTAAATAATTTTTTTTAGCTATTCCAACAACGGTTCGATTTCCATCCAAAGTGGCCTCCTTTATTAGCAGACTTGATCTCGAAAGAATGCGGAAATTCCTCATCCCATTCTCCAAATACTTTAACCGCTACTACACATCCACAACCGGTGTTGAGTCCACAAATTTCCTTTTCAGTAGAATCCGCGATACGATTGCCTCCAGCAAGTATACTGCCAAAACCAACTACACTGCAAACGTCGCCCTATACAAACACACGTGGGCCCAGCCAAGCATAATAGCACGGATAGAGGGCGCGGAGCCAGGCGCAGGAATCCTCATCCTCGGCGCACATTTGGACTCCATAACCCAAGGGGTAAATTTCTCTGCCCCCGGAGCAGACGACAATGGCTCTGGAACCACAAGCATACTGGAAGCATTTACCGCATTGTTGGAAAGTGGTTTCATTCCGAGGAAAACAATTGAATTCCATTGGTATGCGGCAGAGGAGGTCGGACTTCGAGGATCAAATGTGATTGCGGTCAGACTATAAAGCTCGAAGTGTACCAGTGGTAGCCATGATTAATTTTGATATGGCGGGATATTTAACATCAGCTTCGAAGATTGCTATTATTACAGACTATACAGATCCTACGTTGAATGGATTTTTGAGGAAGATCATTGATGCTTACAGCAACTATGGATGGGTGAATTATTTGTGGCTATGCATGTTCGGATCATGTCCCTTGGCACAATAATGGCTACCGAGCGGCTCATCCATATGAGGATAGGATGAATCCGAATATACATACGGTTAGGGATACACTGAATAGTGTGAATTTTAAGCATGTGAGAGAATTTGCTAAAGTGGCTGTAGGGGTTGCCGTTGAATTAGCTGAACCTTATGAGATCCGACATTTCTGACATTGCGATTAATCAATAACAATTTTATAAAATATAAGAATGTGAATTGTACATGAATATCGCGAAATTCAAAATGCTATATGCGTCCTTATTGTACATTACCCAAACTATTGAATTGAATTGAATTTATTTCACTCAAAACTCCCTGTGGCCAAAAGCCCACGGAGTACCATTAGCCAATTAACAAAACGTAAGAGGTCTCAGTTTGTCAGCTAGGGAGCCAGTGCCAAAATAACACTGCCACTCCATGGATGAGCCAAACAAATGTTTACAATTAAGCAAGCTTAACCGATTATTGTCAAGAACTCCAGAAAATATTACAGATACACACATGCGACAGATTAAAATTGGGTTTCCCGAAGTTGAAAGTACTTGAAAATTATTGAAAAACATAGGATTAGAGCTGCCAGTCACAAATGTGGCCCCACATGTGGTTACAAATCATATTCTGTCACTTTGTCTGTAGCTTGCGTCCTTGGTGTTTGATTATCGTGTAATTAGCTTCGTCAACATGAGAATATTTGCATTTACGGTGTTGGTAGCCCTTGCCGCATTGGCAATGGGTGCACCATCTGCCCAGAAACAAAGGGATGGTTCTCGACTCATCCAATTCAGTGAACACAGCCTTCCAATGTGGCTGACAACGGCCGAGATTGACGAAGCAGCTTCTTTGGACATTAATTTTATGGATGTAACTGATCTTGCCAATAGCGATAAAATCCCAACACCCAAGGTCCTACTAGGTAAGGGTTAAGATCAGTAAAATATGCAATTTTTTGAAAAGCAGCATCACATTCTGAAAAATGTTGTTTATATTGTTTGCCAAATTAAATTTAGATTTTTTTTATTTTCCACGCAGATATCCCAACCACAATCCGATTCCCAACATATGTGGACATCGCTATTACCAGAATCAGTCTTCAACGTATGCAGGAATTCCTCACTCCATTCTCCGCCTTCTTCAATCGCTACTACACATCCGCCACTGGCGTAGAATCCTCCAACTACTTATTTGCCCGAATCCAGTCCATAATTGCTTCCAGTGGCTACCCAGGTCAAGTCACGGTCAATCAATACACACACGGAGCATGGGCTCAAAAGAGTATCATTGCCCGCCTTGAGGGTACGGACACTTCCTCAGCTGATATCGTCGTCCTCGGAGCTCACCAGGACTCCATCACAAGTGGAGCCAATTCCCAAGCCCCAGGAGNCAGGACTCCATCACAAGTGGAGCCAATTCCCAAGCCCCAGGAGCCGATGATAATGGAACTGGAAGCACTGTTATCCTGGAAGCATTCACGACACTCTTGGAAAGCGGTTTTATTCCCAAACACAGCATCGAATTCCAATGGTATGCCGCGGAGGAGGTTGGGCTTCGTGGATCCCAAGAAATTGCCGTTGACTACAAGGAAAAGGGGATCCCGGTTGCCGGCATGGCTAATTTCGACATGGCTGGATATTTAACAGCCAATCAAAGGATTGCAATCTATACTGACTACAATGACCCAACTCTCACAAATTTCCTGGAAATGGTTGCTCGACAATACAGTTCCTACGCAACGCAGAGACAGACTTGCGGCTATGCTTGCTCGGATCATGCATCATATTTCAGGCAAGGTTTGCGCTCCGCCATGGCTGGGGAGGACAGGATCAATCCAAATCTTCATACTATTAGGGATACGCTAACTTTTGTTACTTTTAATCATGTTCGGGAGTTTGCTAAAATTGCTGTGGGTTTTGCCATTGAGTTGGGCGAGCCAAGCAATTAGCCCACTCCAACTTTTTAATTAAGCTATTTTTTAATTTATTAAATTAGTATTTTTTGAAGTGGCATATACACGTTTTTTTCATTCGCTGTTATTATGGTTCAAGTCAAAAATTTGCAGCACAGGAAGGAATTGTTGAAGTCAAAAATTTAAGTACAAAATTAAACAGTTGATGCCATATTTATCATGTGCTTCTAAAATTACATGAAAGTAACCTTTGCCTTCTCAAACACCAAGCATTTCTTTCGTTGGATGTTTGTATCGTTGTATATAAACCAGGCTACATGTAGACTGTTAAGAGTTATATATATACCTAGATTAGCCTTTTTAACGCAGGTAAAAAATGACATTTCGCACGCTCTCAGTAAAGCGACCTATGACAACTGCCAGATTTATGAGTTGACTCAGCCTTTTTAACACAGTTAAAAAAATGACATTTCACACGCTCTTAGTAAAGCGACCTATGACAATTGTCTGGCTTATGAGTTGACCCGACCCTAAGTTATTGACCTGGAACCCTGACCTCAATAAAAGTGCAGAACTGTGTATCATATGTGTTATGCAATTCTTCTCAGAAAAGTGAGCCTGCAAAGTTTGGATTTTATGCTAAATCCACAATGAAGTAATATTTTGAAATTCTAATGCTGAATCCACTTTTGTCCATCCCATAAACTAACGTAAACAAATAAAGCTGTGACAGACATCAATCCGAATTGCAAATTAACAAACAACGTGCACTTTGTACTAGTTTATCATTCCATGGACACTTCTGCAGTGCGGATTTACACAATCCTGATATATTTAGAGTGATTGCTCAAATCTCACGTGCGTGCAGAAAATGTCAAGTCAAATATGGATTTCCCGAACCTAGGCACTTCAAAATTGTTCAAAATCCCCAAGATTAAAAACTGTCAACACATGTGGAAACCACATCACATTTGGTGGCAAATCAAAGTTTTACTACCAGTTTTTGTCTTCCATTCGTGGTGTTTTATTCCTGGGTTAAATTCGCTCCGCCAACATGAGAATATTCGCATTTACGGTGTTGGTAGCCCTTGCCGCATTGGCAATGGGCGCACCACCTGCCCAAAAGCAAAGGGATGGATCTCGACTCATTCAATTCAGTGAACACAGCCTACCAATGTGGCTAACAACAGCTGAGATTGACGAGGCTGCTTCACTGGACATTAATTTCATGGATGTAACGGATCTTGGAGACAGCGATAAAATCCAAACACCCGAAGTTATGCTGGGTGAGAAGCTAAAATGGCTAAATCAGTGACATCAGATCTCTATGCAAAATCTTGGCTAATTTGGTTAATTATAGTCCATTATCATTTCCCTTACTAATCCGATCCCATTATATCCCATGCAGATGTCCCAACCACAATCCGGTTTCAAACATATGTGAGCACCGCCATTACCAAACTCAGTCTTCAACGTATGCAGGAATTCCTCACTCCATTCTCCGCCTTTTTCAATCGCTACTACACATCCGCCACTGGTGTAGAATCCTCCAACTACTTATTTGCTCGAATCCAATCCATAATTGCTTCCAGTGACTACCCAGGTCAAGTCACGGTCAATCAATACACACACGGAGCATGGGCTCAAAAAAGTATTCATTGCCCGCCTTGAGGGTACGGACACTTCCTCAGCTGATATCGTCGTCCTCGGAGCTCACCAGGACTCCATCACAAGTGGAGCCAATTCCCAAGCCCCTGGAGCCGATGACAACGGAACTGGAAGTACTGCGATTTTGGAAGCATTTACAGCACTTTTGGAAAGTGGCTTTATTCCCAAACACAGCATCGAATTCCAATGGTATGCCGCGGAAGAAGTTGGGCTTCGTGGATCCCAGGAAATTGCAATTGACTACAAGGCTAAGGGGATCCCCGTTGCCGGGATGGCTAATTTTGATATGGCTGGATATTTGACAGCCAATCAAAGGATTGCATTCATCACGGATTTCACGGATCCAACACTTACAACTTTCCTGCAATTGGTTGCTCAAGAGTACAGTTCCTATGCAACGGAGAGACAGACTTGCGGCTATGCTTGCTCGGATCATGCGTCGTACTACAGACAAGGTTTCCGAGCCGCACATGGTGGGGAGGACAGAATCAATCCAAATCTTCATACCATTCGGGACACCCTCACTTTTGTGACCTTCAATCATGTCCGGGAATTTGCTAAAATGGCTGTTGGATTTGCCATTGAGTTGGCTGAGCCAAGCAATTAGAAAGCTTGCTAAATTTGACCTTATCTAAAGAATTAAAACTATTTTATTCCAACGCCAGATGTGATCAAATTCTTTAAGTAATTAAGCACATTGAATTTGCACTATTTGCATTATGGTCTACACACTTTTACAATTAATGGTCAATTTGACGACAATTTGACAGGTTTGAGTCGAGTTGGGATTAGCGTGCAAAGTTGAAGTTTGCAGTCATGGACCTGGCTGTCTCTAGCATGTTGAGAGTCTTATCGGCTTTACGTGCAAAAAACGTGCAAATATTTACAGCATTGATGAGTGACAGTTAAGTCGGCTTATCTGAAGAGTTGTCAATCAAATTTTCTTGCAGACAAAACTTCCATCAGCCACAGAACAGAAGTGCTTAATCTCTTTAATCTGAAGCTCTTTAATTAATTGTTTGTGTAAACTCCAGCAAAATTTTAGTGCAAACCCAGCAAAGCTTGTATTTACAAATCCCTTTGAAGTGAACGACTAACAAATTTGTAAATAAATATCACTATCAAAACGGAAGCAATCATAACGTCACTCAAAGTATTTCAAACGACAACCTACCTATTACATAACCAACCACCCGTGATCGTGAAATCTGTCTCTTTCTCTAGTCGCAATTATCAAATTAATGCGTACAAAAAACAAGTTGCATTTCTATTTTTATAAACCAGTGCAAACGTTGTTTAATTATAAAACGTTATGCATGTTTAATATGACTACAGTCTATATTGCATTCAGTGAGTCCCCATTTCCTTCTAAGTCTGAATACAACTATCCAACGCATCAATTCACAGAATTAGGCAATTCTAGTCCGATTTTTTAAGTCATGGCATTAAACTCCGAGTAATCTCGGCGTAATTTATCATAAACTAACCTCCTACATAAGAAAGCTTCTCTAATTGGGGGTGGATATGAAAGGGTAGAATTTTTCGTCGTTACGTTAACCGCAATTTTGATGCTTGAATGACTTCTACACGTGCAAGCTGGATCAGCATGCATGTGATGTGATTACGGTTGAGGAAACCCGGAAAACGAACAAGAAAGACGTGCTTTTCCTTGGTTTATGAACCCAATGAAGAAAAACCACGTAATTCTATCGACCAGAGCTGGAAGGAAGGGAACGACAAAATGATGAGATTACATTGCGGGCTTCCTTGATGAGCTCAATAAAATTAATATATGCATGAATCCGGCTTTTATGCAATGAGAAAGTAAATGAATGCCAAACTCATGGCCCCGCGGTAAGACTATGTACACTGGGCAAGTCACTCCAAATGAAGGACATTTATGTGCTAATGAACACTTAAGTTTTGGATTAATTGCTTGAACCAAGCTAGTAATTAGTGTTCCGGGAGTCACAGGTGCCTGTACTTTCGGATCCAAAGAGGCAATTCCAGCAGTTAATTTATACCTAAAACTAGAGCTCTTCCATGGAATGTACCCGCACTTGTGAATGTGTGCTTCATGTTACCTAGTATACCAGTCAACTTAATTTGAGTTGAGATTAGCAAGTCAAAAACCTATGCACTTTTTGTATGTTTAATAACACTTTAAATCTCCATTTGTCTGTTTTGGTCAAGGTTCAAGCATAAAAGACAAAAACATTAAAAGATTTGGTGCATTCACTTTAAACCAATCACGACGCCCGCGTCCTACACCTTTACTCTATTACAAAAAAAACCACCAAAACTCAAACTCACCTGTCAAATCAATGCAGCTGATCCAAACACCAGAATGAATCGGGAGTAGAAATATGACCCGAGGTGGAATTTTAGCAGCATACGTGATGACGGGGAGTTTCCCATCAAAAAGCCAACTAAGTGTGGGCGGGTCGGCGGAGAAGGAGTCATTGGCGTGAATGATGTCGTCTATTTTGGCGGAGTCATAGATCATCATTTCCCAGTAGCGGGAAGTCAAAGCTACGGACAAAAGGAAGGATGCTGCGGAGGTCAGAGCCAAGGTCAATAAGAGGAAGATGACGCAGGGCGAGCACATAACGTCCGTGCAACTTCGAGTCGCTTTCACGTGTGGGGGGCCGCCACGCGGATGTCCACCGCCGGCACCACCTCCTCTGTGACCCCCAACCCCGCCGCGGCTGCTAGCGGGGCGATTGGACAGCGTCACGCTGAGAGGGGGTTGAAAGTCAAAATGGTTCATAATTGGCGGCTGGAGGCGAGATTGAATGCAGCGAAGAAATCGTCTAAACGTCATATATTCTGAACCTGGGATTTCAACATGTGCGTTCAATTTCTTGAGTTTAAGTTCAGTTTTCTTATGGTATGATGTCTAATTTATCCCGGTAAATTTGAAACCGACGTGAGTAAATCCCAAATTCAAGTCACGGGACTCAACATTTCCGAAGTTAACGTTAACTCCAAAGGAGATTCGTGTGTCAGCGTTCCTCAGTCCTCAAATTTTACTCTTGTTAAAACTTGGCGCTCAGCCCACTCAATTGTCCCGCGTAACATTAACACATTGAATGAAGCTCGGATTTCAAATTCCCTCACCGATTAATCCTAGTGAAGTGTTTTTGGCGGAGAAAGCTCCCACTGCTTTCAAACCCGGACAGGAGTTGATTTCCCCTTATGGGAAAACTTGAGGAAGAGTTCTGAAGTCGGAGGACATCGTTTGTGCGGAGCCGGACTTTGTCTTGAGGAATTTCGGTTGAGTGATTGTGAATTTGATGGCGGGAGATGGAACGCGGCTTTTGACACCTGAGTCTCTGAAGTGAGGATTGGTTTTCCTCGGTGCATTGCTTTGGCGAGGCTGAACAAACTCCGACTCTTTGCCCTCATTTTCCTCCCCTTGATCTCAAATTTCTTTTCACGGGAAAGTGTTTTGAAAATCCGAAGCGCCTCTTGAGGCATTTGGATTGTGAGTGTCTCTCTTTTCCGAATCACTTGAATCACTTTGACGAATTGGATGTAGGGCGGGAGTGAGAAAATCATTTTTTAAATGGGTGGGGAATTCCACATTGTCGCGGGGAACCTTTGCATCCGATTTCGATTTGTTTGAACGACACTTTCACATATTGTTTTTCTTCTTCACTGCTCCTGACTTTCAATCCAAACACATGTTTTGTGCATTTAAACTGTAAAACAGTAAACAAAAACAAGAGTTATTGTACTGAATATTTACATTGACAATTCCCATATGGAACGTCCTGTCAAATACAAATTCCGATGTGTTGAAAGGAACTTGCGTGTGGTATGGATAAGCAAAATTTTTGCAAATTTGGATTGGAACCTGCCTAAAATGTAATTTTAGCACTTGCAATTCTCAACTTTTATTCGCAACCTTATACCAACTAGTACGCGTAATTATAATTACTTAGTTTTGATTACGGCAAAACTGCACAGTTTACAGGCGGCAAAGCACCTTAGCAAAGCCCAATGCACTGGACATGCATACCAACCATACAATTTTCCACAATCACACAGTGGACAACGTCAAAATGTTGTGGGACTTCGCACTTCATGAGAAATAAGGAGAGAAAACCCAGTGTTTACTTAGCACAAGACTGGAGAACAAAATTTACTCGGTTACGGATGAGTAAAATTTGTTCGGCCACGGATGAGCTCACCCAAGCGAAAGTCCACGACGACATAACCCATAAACGGCGAAGGACTTTCTCTTTTCACTTCCCCCCTTCACATCCACAAGTTAAAATTCACTTCCTTCCAAACTATACGACTGGATAATTGCTCCGCCGCATAAACCGTCAACTTAAATTGAACTTCCGACTTATAGGACCCGTATGTATGTTAAATACATGCAAAATTACAAAGTAGTATGTTTCCTTAGCCGCGGCGCGGCCGTGGCCGTGTCGTGGGCGTCGTGGAATGCCGCGAACTCTCATCCTCATCAAAAATTTAAACACAGGGAGCAAGGTACGTACGGTGCGGCAGGTAAGGGTTAACTACGCGGAGAAGTAGCAGCTCATGAATTGCAGATTATTTAAACGAAGAAAGTGCTGGAACCAGAACGGCAAGTTGGAAAGGGAACATCTTACCACTTCATTTTCCAACAAACTTGTGTTACTTTGAACGGAGGATCTGATCTCGTTGTTATTTCATGATGAGGGAAAAGCAAATGGAGTAATGGAATTGAGGACACGGAATGCAGGGGCAAGGCTGCTGTCAAAGGGTGGTGCTAAGTTACTACAAAATGGAGGAAATCTTAGAGAAAATAGTACTTATTTAAAACTCATATTTGTTAATATATTTGTATGGTCTGAGGCCAAATTCAGTTGGAGGAATTCGAAAATGAACGATTTAGCTTTACGTAGTTTTAACTAGATACTGCGTTTTCAATGCTTTAAAATTGAAATTTTATTGCTTGATATTTTAGTTGACTGCTTGACATTATTTTTGACCAAACAGCAAGAAAGTCAAATTTAAAATTGCCTGAAAAAAGTACCACTTGTAGCTAATTTTATGAGGAATGGAAATCACTCATCTATGCTGTGCTGTGGTGTATCACCCGATAATTTACTTTCCCTTCATTCGTCTATCTCACGACAACGACAGTCGTGGCCTCCGAATACCCTGTCAAACTTTTCTGTTTCCTAAACTTAATTAACGCTCTGAATAAATTATCAACTTCAAATTTGTTAGAGAGAAAGTTTGATTTCACCTCCAAACTTTCTTCGGCCACGCACGACGGCCGGGGCCTTTCACTTTATAAAACCACTTCCCGTTTGACTTTCCCTAGTTTCAAGTTGAACATAAAATTCGATCCCACCCAGGCACATAATTCTCCGCCAAACCCTTTCAAAATAACCTATGCATAAAAAATCCCTAAATTGGAATCCCTGCTCCAAGCCTATCTTACACTTTCCCTCAAATTTATTAGATGAGATTCAACTTATTGCCCCCAGCTAAACTAAGTCACTCGCGTGGGTGGGCCGGGGCCGCTCCTCTTCAAAATATTAAAGCAGTTTTCTTCCCTGCCTCGAGTACTTTTACGTGATTTTCAAGGGGAGACTTTTTGAACTTTTCCGGGACACACTCGTAGCTCCTGAGGTGTAGACTGTAGACGTTTACCCATTTCCTCCCGCATATTTTGCTTTTGGAAAGGGTATAAAATAAAATCCAGCTCAATCCCATTCTTTTCCGTTCCATTTCTGAGAGAATCGCATAAAAATGAAAAGTATCCAGTCTCGAAGCCCTGTACTTGAAAAGGGTCTTAAATTTTAACACCCCGCTGTTGTTTTATGACAAAAAAGGTTTCTTCTACCTAAATCCCACGAGCATGATATTTTTCTTCAAGAGACAGGCTTAATACCAAAAGTGCATTGCTCATGTCACTAGTGTGTATGATTCATGCAAACTTAGGGTACCAATGGTACCATACTCATTTAAAATTTGAAGTAGAAAATTTTGTGAGCTGCTTTTGCTGAAGAAAATATTGAGCGCCGGTTGTTTTAAAATTCCAAAATGGACACTCTACATTCTGCCTTTAAGTTGTGCACGCAAATGCAGTTTGCTTTAAGCTTGAATTACTTTCAGAGACTTCCTGCCATGCACATAATATTTCCAAAAGCAGTCGCAGTCATGCAAAGGCAATAAATATTGTGCAATGTCCAAATGGATTACCGGGTGAGAGACTGCAGGTACAGTTAAAATCCGGGGAGCTCTGTTTCCTTTTGGGTTTAAAAGGGAAAGCAGTCGACATTTGAGGTGAAATCCGGAGGAAATGAGACAGGATAAGAAAATACCAGGTAAGGACGGTGCTGGGATGGGAATCGTATGATTCCTCCACTCCTACTCATGAACTCCTGAACTGTGTGATAAGGCGTTGGCGGACGCGAAACCATTCATACATAGTTGGGCAAATTTGAGGGAAATATGCAGTTGGAAAAACGTCACTTAAATTACTCTAACGTTTGGAATTGCGTAGGAGCACTTAATCTATATTTTTGTCTGAAATTAAACCTGAAGTTAAGCATTTGATATGCTCTGTTTTCTCAAAATCTGATTCATGAAACGCATGGCGAAAACCTTATAATTATTTTTCAAATTTAAAAAATTGATAGTTTCCCGCTTGAAATGTCTTTGGTAAACTTTGGAACAGCGCTTTTCTAAGGAACAAGATATAAAATGTATTTTCAAACATGCACATTTTGCCCAACTGTGAACAATGGACAGAAGTAGATTTCCCGTCGTCGCATTGTAGGCCCATCCCGTTTGTTCATGAATTATCCAATCGATCGCGTGTTCCGGACCAGTTGCCGACTTCCAAACTTCCAACTCACTTAGATTAAGCAGGTAAGTACACACGCGGAGACGAAAAAGGGGATGACGCTGGGAGTAAACAAAAGAATCTGGTTCTGGGATTCCACACATGTAATCATTGGAACAAGGGTTCGTTTTCGTTCTGAGGAATCTGGTGAATAGTAAAAGTTCCAATAGATTCACGTAGCTAGTATGTGTGTTCCAAATGCTGTTGGCACTGTCCTAGTGACGTACACGGTAACGTACCTTTGCATGGAAACTTATTAAACTGATGACAATCAAAGCGGAGGGAGGGAGGGAATGGATTTCCTGGAATGTGGTCCTCGGATACAAAAGACATTGTTTCTTGCAAGTGTAAATTTCAAAGTAAATTCACAAAGGGAAAACCCATTATTTTTTGCTTTCTCTTATATTGAAATTCTTCCCACATTTTGCGCGCCAGTTGGCTTAAAGTATTGTGTAATACAATCATCGCACTTTTAACACTTGATTGACATAATTTTGCTACAATAAATGTTATCAAGCAATATCTGACAAGGGAACCTCACTTGATGCGCACAACGTTCAGAGGTCTCATATTTTTTTTGAGATACTCTACTATCCCCTGACCAAGAATCAGCAAACAAACTTCTGTTAAAATCTCCTGGGTTTAGCTACCAAATTTTTGAAAAAAAATTTGAAAAAGTTTTT
>JAAXYW010003089.1:0-12786 GCA_036851895.1 Orthonychiurus folsomi | reverse complement strand
TCCACAAATGTTTATTATAATTTAGGTTGCAATAAATGATGACCCTTAATAAAAAAAGCTAAAACTATAGTGTCCATATTTTCTTGTTCATGTGAATCATTGTTTTCAACCAAAGAATTTTTAGGCTTTATCTAGAGCTCGGCCGCACCTCTCCTGGGATTCAGGATTATTTTTAAATATCAGGTTTCGTGGCAGGGCACAAAAATCAGTGAGCTAGACGTAATCAAATCGTTTAAAATGAAAATTAAATAAATGATTGGGTGGCTGAAAGCAGAACCACGAATTCTGTTCAAGCATATTACAATTCGGATTGATGTTGTGCTTCTATTTTTTTAAATATAAAATATCACAAATTATTCGATGTTGTGGGCAGGTTTGCTGACCCTTTGCCTTACTTTGGTCTGAATATATGGAACCTGGCACGCACAAATTGACCCACGCCGCGATCACGTTCAAACATGTAACCCAGTTCAGTTTGAAAATAAACAAGCCAAGTTCGAGTTACATAATTCATGTTTCTACATGCAGTTCTTTAAATACACTGAGAACAAAGAAAGCCAGTATTACGTCAATTAACACTTGTAGAAACGCAAATCACATCGTCGTCCGGTTTGGTCATAAATAACAACATTTGACGCTTAGCGCGGAATCAGAGAACCTGCCTTCGTTTTTCTAAAGTCACTCGCTTCTGTTTAAAAGCACTCCGTGCTTTTAATTTTGTACAGAATTACCTGTAATAATGAAAACATTTTCAAAAACATTGTTTATTTTAATTTTATACTTGCCGGATATTTTTGCAGTCAGACTTGCCCCGGTCAGGTTCCAGCGCCAGGACGGAATGAACGAAGGTCTTTCGGTACGACAAAGATTGAAGAATACATTGGAATACATTTCAGTTGGAAGTGCAATATTGCCTGTTGCACTTTATAGTTTTGTTCTTGTAATTGTTCCTCCGAGTGTAGTTTTAACGATTCATTTGTTAAAGAAAGTGGACCAAATCAGAGAGGACCAAGAAGCAATGGAAGCGGCATTTGCCGCCGCACGTTCATTTCAAACCCGATTTGGATCAGAAAATGATATCGGATGCTTCAATCGCGTTTCTTGTGAATTTATCAATGCTGGACGAAGCTTTCTTTTTCAAAATCGGACTGCAGACAGGTAAAATTCCAGTATATTTCNAAACCCGATTTGGATCAGAAAATGATATCGGATGCTTCAATCGCGTTTCTTGTGAATTTATCAATGCTGGACGAAGCTTTCTTTTTCAAAATCGGACTGCAGACAGGTAAAATTCCAGTATATTTCTATCCCATTCAAATACGGCGGGCCATACAGGTAGACTTTCAATGCTAATTTGGTGTCCTAGAAATTATCAGATGATATTAGTAAATCAGCTAGCTATTGTTTTTGTGAGGCTAGTATAAAAAAACTCACCTGTAATCACCGCCAATTCAGTACAAAAGTATTTCCAAGCCTTTGACATTCTTGTTAGACCTAATGTGGATTAAGTTATTACAATTAATTTCAGATTACTGTTGAGTTTGGGCAAACCTGCCAGCAGCGGAAAAAGCACAAAGGAATGCAGCCATCATTATTGTTCCTGGTTTCAAAGCTCAACAAAGCCGCTGAAAAGAAAATCCAGAGAAACTCGTCAGGATGACGGAGCAGAGTTAAACGTTGTCCAAGTATTTCCAAGCTGGTTTGAATCATTATTCCAGTGGCCTGAACTTCCATTCGGTTTAACTAAATTCGTTCAAAATGTCGGTCTATGGCCTCATTTCATTGCGGCGGTCACTCTTCTCTCCATCCCTGTGACACTATTCTGTGTTGCGATGTTCCTAGTAAGACTTGTACTGTTTGGAGATGATGAAGCAAGTGACCAGCGTCGGACCACCAGTTTGAAGAAAAGATCTAGAATTGGTAGAAGCCCGGATTTTATTGAAACAAAAAATAGTGATTGTTTTATGGGAATATTTTGCGCTGTAAACAAGGAGTATTAAAATGTGTGATAGATTTTTACTTGATTTGCTGTTGTTTTTAATGGTATCGGCTTCTTGATTCGTTTAGTCGGTCTGCATGTTGGAGAATTTCATTTTTTAAAAATTTGTCCGTGGATTGGCGTGATGGATTCTTGACGTGCTATTCACCCCAAGGCTAGTATTCTGTTAGTAAAATGAAATTTTCTAGTTTTAGTTATAGAATCTTCCAGAATGCACAACCATTAATAAACGTTTTGTTGTTAAAAGGTGACCTTACAATTTTCTATGCTTACAACCTCAAGCCATTTACGTCTTGTGTAATGCAATTATAATACTACTCGAAATACATTTTATCTTGCAAAGAACGATAACGATTTCCTCAGAAATAACACTACGTAGGAGCCTCACCTGCTTTAATTACAACAAAGGGAATAATTTGATCGTATTTGCCGTACCTGTTCACCGCAGTATTTCTTGCCGGCATATCCAATTCCCACGTCTCTGTACTGCGGTTTGAAGACCCACATAAGCAGAACATAATGGACATAATTTAAATGACGGAATTAACGGAGACCACTGGATCTAGTCGTCGAATTACCTTCTAAATTCGTCTGCAGTACTAAATTCATGATTGACAGGCGATTGATAGTGAGGCGAGACCACCTGCACAGGTGCAACGGATCCTATTGTCAGTCCCCAGTCTGTTGCTCCAAATAACCAGTTCTAATAAATGGATCTTTCAAATTTATTACTCCACATACATACGTGGACCGACGGCACTAAACAAATTATGATTAGTGTATCTTATCCTATTTAGATACGTGGAAGTTTAGATTTGAGGTTCTGCTTAAAATATTGCTTACAGTTTACTCATGGGGGAGTTGCTTCGACTCGTGATTAAATAAGGAAGGGTTTACTTGAAGCTAAAAATCCAACTGGTCTTTTCACTGGTGCCGGACTTGCAAACGTCGTTGAGATATCCGTTTGTTCGTTCAGCTCTAGTTAAGATGCAGGGGAAATGTCTTCAGCCTATTTATTTTGAAAGAAATTCCTGGCCGACCCTGGGCAAACCAGTTCTAATCTATTTGGGAATGATGTAAGTGTTTTATTTAATTATAATTTAAAGTTAATTAAGAGTAAGTCAGGGTTTTAACTTATAATCAAACGATCTAATATAACCACATTTTCAACCAAATGGAATAATCGAAACAACATGATCTGCCAATATGCGCAAATTTATTACTCTATATAATTATATATACTCATTAAAATGAATATTAAGAATACTCATTCTCTAAATTAGCAGTCTGTTTTGGGATCCGCTCCAAATTCTCATCGACAGGTTACACATGTGTTATACAAACTGAATTCGGAATTATCACATGGTATCCAATCCAGCTACCTGAAATCATAATTTTGTTCCGCACTTTACTGGGCAAACGATTCGAACAGTTAAGTTCAATAGCTACTAGAAGTTTTAAAATACTTTATATTAACTGATAATAAAATTCAGTTGACAAAACTCTACTTTCCTTGCTAAAATTTCTTTTCTCCCTTTCTTTGACGTCCATTCAGGCGAACTGTAAATAATACTTTATTCTGCTTTCAAAAGTAAATATAATTTTTTATTAAATTTGAGAACATTTGAGGCTGGCTGCAATGAATTGCAATGTAGCAAGCATTATTCGAACACAGGTTTAACATGTAGCACAACAATGGCCAGCCTTGTCAAATGGTGGCAATTTAATTTGCTCATTATGATTTGCTTCACTTTTGCTTTGATTTTAAACATCTGAATTTGTAATTGAGCATTGGATTAATGCTACGATCAGAAACCACGTGGTATTTTGTTGGAAACTTTCCATGGTCTGCGTTATCCAGGGTCAGCTCTTTTCAAGTAAGAACATAAATGCGTCTAACGCTCTGTAAACAAACCCAAATTCATCCCTTAATTGTTTTTTATTTTTATTTCATTTAAAAGTTTGATTCATTTTCCACTGCCAAGCTCAATTCCAATTCCCCTCAGTTCACGTAGACTAATCAAATCAAAGGAGGCGGGGGTGGTGCCCTTGTCAGCTTCAATTTAGCAATTCAACTATTAGAAGCTTGGAATGAATGTGTGGGTACAATGTCAAAAAGCCACAAATACGAGCAGGCCACAGCCAGCCCCAGCCCCCCGTGTAAAGTGGATATAATTGGATTAAATGCGCAAAAGTTGTTGACACGTAATGAACTGTAGACATTTTTTCTTAGAGTAATTCCTAATTTTGTACCCGCTATCTCAAATTGTCTTTATCATCTGAACTTCATTAAATGCCGGGTATTTGCGGGTCACACCATGTGGATATTCAACAGGGACACACCTACTTACTTGGCATTTTATGAATGAGTCTATACATTCAATTGTAATACACTAATTGCATTCCTTCAAGAATGCCAGCGAAATGGAATTCTGTCTATCTGTTTCCGTTGGCAGATCTCAAACTATGATATGACGACTAGTGCTAAAATTCTGGTCACTGGCCAAATTTGACTACAACTGAACTCAGTGGTTTGGGGGTGTGTTTGTTTGAGTAGAAGTAATGGATTTTGTTTTGGATATGGGTTCGTTCGTCTTCATCTTGGCCGACGTCTAGTCTCTTCAGGACTGATACTGGAATTGCAGTGTCGTCGGCCTTTCTTACATTGTCGGTGATTTGGAGTGACAACATGACATGATTCATTCCCTTTGACTCTCTTCTCTCTCGAATATCGATCACACCACATACAAACATTTTATTTCGTGCCCGAGTCTGAGAGTACAGTTGTTAGGCAGAGCGGAAGCGAATTCCATCACTGCATCTTAGCTCGTGGATTTTTTTTTGAATCTTTATATTTGAAGATAATTATTGCTAGACCAGAAATTTAAAATGTACAAATTACCCACTGCTTTAGTTGTGATCGGTTTTGTGTTTATCATCGGTGCTGTCGGAATCGGATGGTTTATTTTTCCAATGGCACTGGAAAATAAAATTTTGGAGGTAAGAATTTCAAATTCTCCCTTGTGGTTTATCGTTAGTTCTAAATTTAGTTATCATCGGTGCTGTCGGAATCGGATGGTTTATTTTTCCAATGGCACTGGAAAATAAAATTTTGGAGGTAAGAATTTCAAATTCTCCCTTGTGGTTTATCGCTAGTTCCAAATTTAGTAATTGT
Organism: Orthonychiurus folsomi; assembly: GCA_036851895.1. Classification (NCBI taxonomy): domain Eukaryota; kingdom Metazoa; phylum Arthropoda; class Collembola; order Poduromorpha; family Onychiuridae; genus Orthonychiurus; species Orthonychiurus folsomi. Next base: position 7,612 of record JAAXYW010003089.1, on the reverse strand, counting down.
GGATTTGTCTAACCTTAACTCATGTGGATATTTGTTTCAAATAAGAAAAATTTCAATTGTACAAAATATCGGAGCCGGTGGGTGTTCCCGCCTTTTTGTGTTGCGCGGCCTGAATCTTTTCCGGTCATTCACCCTAACCGAACCTCATACGATCCATACATAATATAGGCATCCACCGCCATCAATGCTTGGACAAATAACCATTGCAATGAATTTGTGGTTGATTAATTATAAAAATATTAACTGTAATATTCAATTCCAATTCTAATTTAATTTAACAAAGCTAATATTGCAAAGTTTTGGCTAGTTTAATGCTTACTTGAGAATGCTAGTCAAGCGATGAAAAATGTACTAATGTACTAAAAGTTTGCTGCCAGTAGGAGATTTATATTACAAATTTGTACCAGTCCTAAACATATGTTTCAATTTTTAGAAAGTCCGGCTGGAAAATGGAACAGATACGTGGGAAAGCTGGAGCGATGTTCGAGTTCCGGTCCTTTTTAAAATCTATTTGTTCAATGTTACAAACCCGGAAGAAGTTACAGTAGGGGCCCGTCCGAATCTGCAACAATTAGGGCCGTATACATTTCAGTCAGTGAAACTTTACGTGTATCTATTTTACAACTTGCGAGTAAAATTCCCAATTTGACAAACTTGACATATTGCAGGGAGAAACGGGACAAGGTTAATATTTCAATCAACACAGAAAGAGATACAGTCAAATACAGGCAACCAGTTATGTACTACTTTCGTAAAGATTTAACCAATGGAGATGAAAATGACGTCGTCACTATGCTCAATATTCCACTTTATGTACGTAGTTTCTATGTTTAAAATCAAATACTGATTTACTGCCAAGTACTAAAGCATTTTATTTTAATTTCAGGGAATTGCTAAGCAAGTGGTCAACCCTAGCTTCATTAAGAGAACATTATTGAATTTATATGCACAGCGCTTTAAGGAAAAGGCATTTATTCAGCGAACTGTAAAGGAAATGCTATTTGATGGCTATCGCCAAGATATGTTAGCTGAGCTGAGTGGATTACTTGGAAAAGAACTGATTCCCAATAATAGATTTGGATTGATGTACGGGGTACGGTAAAGTCACAGTTTATAAAATTATTATTTTGTGATTATTGATATGGCTTTTGGTGGCGGGGCATTTAATATTCCATTTGAACAATATGTCTGCTTTTTTTCCTCAGAAAAATGGAAGTGATGACGGCGAGTTTGAAGTCTTTAGCGGAATCCGAAATTCAAATGATTTTGGAAAAGTGCGTAGTTGGAATGGTTTAACTTCTCTTCCATACTGGGGAGACAAATATTGCAATGCGTAAGTGGTAAAAGTCTTTTTTTATTTACAAATTTCCAGATAATTTGAGGCAAATTTGATTATGATATAATTTGATGTGTCCTTAGAATTAACGGAACTGATGGCTCCATATTTTCACCTGATTTCCAAATGGTCCGGGACAGGATTCTTAGACTTTTTAGCCCTGACCTGTGTCGCTCCTTGTATTTAACTTATGAACGGGATATTGAATATTTAGGGATTCCAGGATACCGTTTTACCATACCCAAAGATCTCCTGGAAGATTCCAAAGTTAATCCAGATAATCAATGTTTCTGCCCAAACTCCACAGACTGTCCAAAGGCTGGTGCAATTCAATTGTCATTTTGCAAGAAAGGTAATTTATTAGGTTTCGGCGCAAAATTCCAGATTAGTTTAATAAAATTTCAATAAAATTTTGTTATGATTTTAGATGCTCCAATAGTGGCCTCCACTCCACATTTTCTAGATGGTGATTTTGAATACGTGAACAGTTCAATTGGTTTAAACCCAGTCCGAGCCGATCACGAAACATTTATTGAGCTGGAACCGGTATGTGAAACACATACGCGAAATACGTTGAGAAATCAATGCATTAATTTATTCTTTTCGTTTTGCCAGAATACTGGATTAGTTCTCCGAGCAAGTAAACGAATTCAAATCAATATTGATCTGCGACCCACAAACACATTTGGTCAATTTTCCAAAGTGCCTCGGATGTATTTGCCGGTTATGTACGGAGATGAGGTAACTTTTCCCATTTACTGTCAGGTGAAGTAACTAGCTCATTTGGTTAATGTATTTTTGAAAATGAAATAGAGTGCAGCTTTAACTGAAGAAAAAGCCGAAGATTTGCGTACGAAGCTATTTTTGCCCATGGAAATAGTTAAATTTGGAAAATTGATTGTGCTCGGAATCGGCTGTGCCTTGATTTGTGCCGGGATTTGTATATTTGTCGCACTCAAAGCAAAGAAAGAGCAAGAAGAGAAAGTGTAACGTAAAGTGTCTTTTCCATGTGAGGATGACAGGGTTTATGGAATATAGACTTTAAAGCAGAATTGATATTGCAACACTGTGATTGGAATTAATTAGTTGTGGCTGGAATTCGGTTTGAATTTGAAATGTATGAAGATTGTTAATTATTTTTTGAGTTTCAATAAACAAATGATAAAATAACTTTTGGCAGTTCAACGAAATCACAAGCGATACTTTGATAAGTTATATAATGATATATAATTCAAATTCTGAATTCATTGGCGTTCTGTCTTCGTTTGACGTCTGTGTACAAATTTTCTTGTATGGGAAATAACACGATTCAATTCAAGAGTTGTTAATACCAGAAATAATTTGTCAATAGGTGCGGGTGTAGTTTTATAAGCAATTACAGAGTATTTGGGCAATATCAGATTGTACAAATAATGTTGAAGGGAAGATTCATTTAAGTGCTGCAAAGGCTTTATATGGTTACATAGAATAAATGGAAAATGAACTTAGGAATTTTATTTAAATGATTTGGATCGGGTGGCGGTGGCAGACGTTGATAATGACACGCACGAAGCTGATGCCTGTCGTGCGTCGGCCGATCCACGCAACCACATGTTAAACGTGAACGTACGCAACGGAAAGTCCTAGTCCAACTTCGGCCTGCGCTTGCCTATATGCACTTTGAACAACTTTCTGCACTCCTATTAATACTTTTATACGCAATTTGTGTAAGCAAAACAATATGTTAAAATCAGATCTAATAACATGTCACCTCCGATTCGCAAAACGCTGGGTGGTGGGTGAATGCTACAATAAAAAAGACTGAGATTCTGCCGCAAACGATCTTAATTACATATGTTGCTAAATCTTTATGATCATTAAACCGTTTCAGCATTACAAATGTAAATGTACTTTCTAACATATTTCATAATGAACGATATACAAATCCAACTGCATAGCAAAAGATTAAATTAAAATTAGAATATTTTTCCAAAGTGTCAAAACAAATAGGGTGGCACTCCAAGTGACGAGTTTAGTCTGAACATATGACAAGTAGATAGCGGTTTATATTTTTGACAGACTAATTCGAGGAAAGAATAGGATGCTGCCCTCGTTTGAAATATTTCACCGACTTCCTGGATGCCATATGGCACGGCACCCCACCATACCACAGCGCAGCGTAGGTGTACTAGTGGGATGTGTGCTTGCCTTCACTTGAATCAATCATTCAACCTGCATCCATGTTCCGACTTGTAGTTAAATTTATCAGGATGGAATATCCAAAGCCAAACAATGTAATACATGAAATAACATCTGTACATGTCATTACAAGCTCATCACTTTTACACACACAGAATCCCCCAAATGACTCGTATTAATCTCAATTTCTCGTTTTCGTGGGTGCAAGGTTGATGCCACGTAAGGTTAGGCGGTTTTTCGCGGCTGATCACATCTATTAATAAACTATACGCATATTCTATTGGTGTTCGCATATTCTAATAGATCTCAAACTTAGTACATTTAATGTGATGTATTCGTATAGTTTGAATAGTTTGACATGAATAAATGGGTCAAATATGGGTCAATGTAAAATTGAAATGATTTGTTGAATGCACAACTGGGAGTAATAATTATTATCGTTTTGAAGCTGAATTGTAGTTTGTTTGAAAGTCATGTTTTTGGCTATCTAAATGAAATAGCATCAGAAAATATGACGTACGCAGACAAAGAAAGGTGAAGTTAGAGCGAGTTAAAGTTAAACCTTTTCTGTTTGATTTGCGTGGGAATCAATGTTATTTCAGTGATCCCGATGGGATTTCATTTTCTTTTGATCCTTCCCCGAAACCGTCAGTTGTCAGAAACGCATGTGATAATTATGGAATTGACTCGTCAGTTAGAAATGTGTGTCTTCAACCACGCGCGTCGGAAAATTATCACTTTAATTACATGCGATCAACAATAGGATTAATATGGACTAGTAGTGCGCACGAGTTCTGTTCGAATTGGAATTTGCACATTTGGACCACTGCACTGCACTGCACTGAGGTCATACATGCATATTTTTTTTCCAGAAATCCCTTCTCCCGTTTTATGATCTTGTAAACAAAGTTCATTAATACACCAACCATCTCATTTCCATGCAATTGTACGCGGTAGAATTTTACTCAGCCGGTAATTAGCACTGCATGCACGCACACCTACTCCTTTACGATCTGCTAAACGGTTGAATCATCCCAGCGTCTCGAGTCTCGGGATTTATGACGGCACCGGAAAGGTGCTATGTTCGCACTATTTAACGCCTAAAGAAATTTGACTTGCAGAGTTCATCATCCCGCCCCTCCACACCACATTCACCAATAAAATAAAATTTTATTTGGAAATTTTTTTGAGCTTTAGCATAATTTCCATGACTTTTAAATTGAAATGGATTCCGGTCTGAGCTGGAGTATTGGAGTATTGTCAGGACAGTTAGTGGAATGGACACGAGAATATGTACTAGACTGGTCAGTCACAATAAGTTAATCGCAGATGAACTGAAGTGTCGACCGACTGGAATTGAATTGCCGATGCCATAGGTTAAGGTGCATCGGATGGTGTTGGTTTTCTAATTGAAAATTCCAATTCAATTTTCGACGCAGATGAAGGGTAGAATTTGCTTAAATATCAATTAGCAATAGGCAACCCAGTTAAGATTATTCATTCTAATGCGGAAGAGGAATACCATATGGCGGCTGCTGCAACGTTGTCTCTGGACTAAGCCATGGCTATGAATGAATGTACCAAAAATGAGGGTAGGTAAACAAATCTTGATCCTCGACGCCAGTCCGCTAATTATTTCCTTTAGAAATTAAAATTTGGGATTTCCCGATCCATACTCAAATTCAAAATTTCTCAGGAAATCCAATGGGAAATGTGATAAAACAGGTGCATGCGTACGGTAGCTCACAGTCAAGTCTGGCATGCATTTCTACACATTTGAAGAGATTAAAGTAAACAAAAACCCCACAGTAATTCAAAAGTTTATCGGTTGAAACGAATTGAATTCGTTTGACATTGGAAATGCCTAATCAAAGCCGGACATGTCAAAGCTCCACTTATTAACTTATTTTCCCAACTTTTGGCTTTGAACTTGGGTTTCATTTTTAGAATTTACACACCTGTCACATTGTTTCGAATTGTGGAAGCCCAATGAGGAAATTTGTGAGGAATGTTGCGTTGGAACGATTAGTTGGCAAAAATAGAATTCCGCAGATCTCGGACGTATGATCTCCAAATTCCTGTTATAATCTGCACAAAATGACGTAACCGTTTTCAAGTGGGGTTTTCCTAATATCATAGCTATGCCAATTACACAGATAGCATGCATTGTACAGTGCGAGCACACTTTATGTAGTCATTTTCCACACTTTATTGACATAAGTGACGTCGCTATTTTTTGTCTTGGAAGGAAACGTGTAACCAATTGGGTGATTATGGGAAAATCATCTACCTGACTATGCCCAGCCCACGCCAAGCTCTGTTCAAACGTATATTCCGCGTATTCTTTGTTTTGAAAATGAAGTACTGGAGAAAGTACAGCTCATCGTCATGCATTCCATACGTAACTGGTGTATGAACCCATATATAATTTCAGCAAACTCAGGAGTTTCAGTCAATCGCTGCAATCTCGTACAAGTGTGAGGATCAATCAGCCTTCAATATATTTTTTTGAGGCCGGAAGCAAATAATACACATCTCCCCCCCTAATAATTGTGTACTCTATTCACGCACCTCTGAACATTTCTATTCATTTTGAAACCGTAAAATACATTTTTTGAAAATGTCGAATTCACATTTTATAAATTTCCAAAATTCACTTTTGATATATATGACTGTGGTAAGTACCAGCCATGTTAATTTAAACCATTTCGTCAGGACTTTATTTAATTTATTTTTATTTAATTTGACAGGTTCTGGGTGTTCTACTCAGTTTATCCACAAGCAGTCCTTTATATGACGTTTACAGTGTAGAAAATGAGCCACCAGCAATTCCAATGCATTTTCTAAAGTGAGTAAATAAGTCAGCTAAATTTTTTTAGTAGCACTTTAATTTTGTCATTCTAAATATTTCTATTGTTATTTCCAGAATCCCAATCCAAAGCAATAATAATATTCCAAGCAGTGATGTAGACAATATCGAAAATGAGATCGTTGGATCTGTATTCAAAAGACAGCAGGCCATCAATTCTGATTCCTGTTGTCCAACAACCATTGACATTATTGAGCCATCCCATGGTAAAAATCGATCAGGTAAATCACACATCAAATTTACTTTTTGCACATACATATTACACCACAACAATCAAAAAGCAAAGAAAATTAAAACCACACAAAATGAAATTTTACTAATGATTAACTATTTACTTTTTATAGGGGAATTAGTTGAGCTTTATCAATCGGAAGCTGTGCGGCAAAGGTTTTATGAAACATCATGCAATTCTGCAGTTGCGGATCAACCATGCAGATACTTAGACCGAAAGCATTCAGGGCGCTCACGATGTGTCCAACAATACTCCCATACGTACGCAATGGTGAGAGATATGGCGAGTTTCAAATGCGGAATGGAAGCTGGACTACATTCAAGTTCGGAGCGGTTGTTCCTGTCACATTACAAATGCATGAAGGCATGGTCACTCAAGACGACTGCCGAAAACGACTTAAACTAACTTAACCAAACTCTGTTCTCAGTCATCACGGAATGAGTGCTCTTGTTCTGTGTAAAAGTATTATTAGAGTGTGTAACACGTATTTATTTTGTTATTTTTAATTAATAAATAATTCAGAAAATATGGTTTATAACATTTGTTGGGTTTGACACCGATTCCAGTTTCTCAGAAGAGTTTTATTTAAATCTGCAATTAACCGAGAAATTTATGTTATATGATTTACTTGCATTTTGCGCGCACTAACCAATGCCGTTCGAAGTTTAACATTTAGTATCTATCATCAGCTGTGGTTAATTTCAATGTTGTTCGGCAAACTAAATGATTGAGAAGCAAAAATGAGATATAATATAATACGGGACGGTTTTGTTCAAGTCTCCCTGAAACTCCGCAATGCCAAACTCTGTAAATGACACGAATAGAATGCAATTAAGTTCGCCACTTCGAATAACACCGACATCACGGACCAAGTTAACTACAGTTTAGAGTATGACTTATAATATAATATTCTAACAATTTAACGCGACATCTGGACTAGTCAGTGGATGATGATGATAAATTTGAGCTATACACAGAAGTTTTCGGCATTATACTG
>JAAXYW010003088.1:0-12788 GCA_036851895.1 Orthonychiurus folsomi | reverse complement strand
TCCAAAATCCTTCAAAACAAATACCCGCATCCGGGAACTGTTGTTGTATGGCTTCCTCGACGTGGGGTGACTTTTGGGCCGGGAGACTAATTAATGGGAGTAAAATACAAAGTTTGACAACTCCTGACCACGTGTGGTGTGGGGAGGATATGGGCCCCACACTGAGGTCAAGTGTCAATTATTCAATGGCTCTGCGTGGGCTCAATCTCAGTGTTTCGGATGGTTTTCCAAATGAAACAAATACGCACGCGGATTAGAAATTTATTTGTTGGCGAGGGTTATTAATGGGAATTTGGATTGGGTGGATGATTAAAATGAGCAATTCCACACGGAATATTTTTAAATATCAAAATAACAAAGTTTACACTACGGCTAAGGAGTCTGTCGTAACATCATCAACTATGGGTGTCTAACCCCAAATTCTTCCACAGGCAAAGTCATGTGGAACAATGGGTTTAATTAGTGGGCTCTCTATTTGTCTCCAGCGCTGTGCTAGCCGTGAGTACACCAAAGTGGCTCGACTTCGAAAGGAAAAGCCAAACTGAGTGAAAAGTGGTTTATTTGCATACCCTGTCCCTCTGTTTACCTTTGTGTAAAAAGACAGACACCCATCCCGCCAAACTTATGTATATAATCCTTAAGCCCCAGCGGCAAGAAATTGTACACTTTATTGTTGACTAAAGTCAATGTTTAGTTTATTTCTTTAAAATGTACACTACGGTGAAAGGTCATAAGGGAAAAGCTAGCCACCGCCCAGTCCACAAAAATATAAACCAGCTCACTTCAAACGTACGACGTACGCACATCTGGTTCCATTTACTTTAATTCCAATCATTTTAAATCCTCAGAGTAATTCTATTAATCTGGCAAAGAAGATCAATTCAAGTTATCGCATAACTGCACAAACTCACATAGCAAGCTATGATCTTAAAACCCTGACATCCGTCAAAGAAATGCTTCTTAACCACGAAAAGAAGGGTTTGTGTGTTTGACTGTTGTGTGGGTTGGAGCATCGGTTGGGACTGGTCCTGTCATTCATTTCCACTCTACTCTACCGTCCCGACATCCAATCCACCATCCGACCATAAACATCGCACGAAGCGGAGGTTTAGTGGCAAATAAGCTGAGCCGGAATTGAGCAAGCTGACAAAAGGGGTGATTGTTTCATGGGATCCAAATCCTTTTGTGCTTGGAATGAAGTTGAGCGGCATTCCCATCACATTCGTTGGATCGAAGAGTTAGAACATACGGTTTATTGCCCGGAAATGGACTGGTCATTTGAGATCCGTGAAGTGTGTAGGCCTCCGCGCCGGATAACTCATCTTCATCATGTTTCCAGTCCCCCACTCCTTGTGTCAATGGTTTACGGGGGAGAATTGTATCATTTCTCATCGAATCCCCCCTTTCCCTCCACAGATGGGAAAACATTTTATCCTCAAGTAAGCTGGGGAGCCGGACACTACACACACCATGACAACATTTTCCTAGTTCGATTAAAAGCCTTTCCTCGTGTGTATTTGGAGGCTCCGGCAGCCAAAACAAATGTGATTCATGGGTGGGGAGTGTGTAGAGGAATAGATGTACAGCAAAGTACTTTCACCTACTTTCACCGGGTGAGTGGAAGAGAAAGCAGCCGGTAGTTGTGTATGAGCTCTGGGCCTGTGGTGGAAGTGTCGGCGTGGCGCTGAAGCATAGATAAGCATAATTTAGTTTCAAACAGTGTTGGAATAGGGGCCATGTCATCCAGCCCTCCGGTGGCTGGATATCCCAGGCCAGGCAAGGCAGCCAACCCCTCCCGCCGTGTCATGGGCCGCAGGGCCCCACGGAGAAAGTGTGGAAAAATATCTTTTTGGAGGGAATGTCTTTGTCTATGGGCTGGGGGAATGCTCCCAAGAATGAAATAATATCCAAGAGGAAAATGTCAGAAACATTCGTTCCTGTTCGCGGAGCAAAAAGCCTACCAGAGCGTAAAATCAAGCAAAGACGAAAAAATATGGAATAAGTAAATGCGCAAAGGAGAAAGGGATGGAGGGAAAGAATGAAAATTCGCAAAAAAAAATACACCAATATCTAATATCAATGTGGGGGCCGGCATGGATCCCAGGAGCAGGATATATAAAAAAATCTGGGTTGGAGTGCTACCACAAATCGTTCACTTATCTAACAGTACACCACATATCTCCTCCACGACTCGTGTGTGTGTATGTGTTCGACCAGGTCCATTGTTTGAATGAAGCATTACCAAACTCATATTACCGCTTCGCATAAAAGGAAATGACGGGGACGAGCCATGGATGCAGTCCTTCTCCGTGGCCAAAAACCCACCCAGCAAAAGCCTTTGCTGGGAAGAAAGGAAGGAAAGAACAGGACTTTCTCCGTCCATTCCCTTCCCGAATCCTTTCCCTCCAATTCTGATTTGGAATTACTATGAAAGAGCAATCTTTCCTCCTTTCTTTCCTCCGCTTTCTTTTCGGGTGAGTTTTCCATTCCACTGGTGGTGCCTTTAAGTGTGGCTTTCGTTTCTATAGCCAGACGGAGGGAACGGATTCCTCTTCAGCGAAGGTCGATCAAATTGATACATTGACTCTCATACGTCTCCCGCTTCCGATTCAAACTCCGCCACGTCAAATTCAGGCATCCAAATCCCTCCACTAGTCGTGTACTGTCTCCGCCTACTTTCTCCTTGAGGAAAAAAGGAGTGCTTTCTCCTTCAGAAAAAAACCTCAACATTTACACCATGTTCGACTCCTGTCATGTTGGGTTGGGGGGGAATTCCTCTCTCATTCCTTGTGAATCTCAACACCAAGAAGAAAATTAAATTTGTTCTCTTTCTTGATGAATTCCGAGCTGGGGAGTTGAAGGGAAACAAATAGGAATGAGGATACGACGAATGTGCTTTGATTATCGGATCCGATAAGAGGGAAAGTAAACTCTGGGCCCGGTTGAACCAGGGTTTTGATAAAAGGACCGCTTGGGTTTGATGTGGGAGAAAGCAGTTTTTAGCGGTGACGTGCCGCCGGGCATCAAATTAGAGTTTAATGGTGTGCACAACTTTATCTGTGTGAGCAGCAAGAATTTTGTGTGGGACAAGGATCACGTACATTTATATTATGTCCATGGACTTATTTACCTGCCCGTACGTACGTACGTAAAGCACTTGTCTTCCGCAACGACTCAGCCGTGAAACCAGATCCCTTCCACCTGACTTCTACTGCATGGAGGGTATGGATTGGAGAAAGTACTCGCGGGTGGGTGGTCTGTAAACTGGGAGCACATTGGATCCAAGAGTGACTTGTCGCGGTTGGTACTACTACGTATGAGGATTGTGGCATAACTTATTTGAAATTACAAGGCGAGTAGTGGGATGGCGGTGTGACTTGTGCTTTGCTCAAGGAATTGCCTTTCACCATGCGGTGATGGGGGATGACAAGATATGAAAATGTGAGGTCCTCCCACCACCAGCCTGATCCTCAAGTCCTCCCTCCTTTAGAATAAATCAAATTTTTAATCTGTTTTTTTTGTGCCAAATTCTTAGGAGGGGCAAGGCAGTCAAGCTGCGGAAGAAGCCAACTGGCTTTTCCAAACAAATACGTTCCATGCATACATGCATGGGGAATGTAATCCTGGGTATCATGGAAAGTAAAGTCCCAAGCATGTATTACCAACACATGTTTTCTTCAGCAGACCTCCTTATGCAAATCCCCATTGGCGCCTTATCGCTGTCGCCTTGGATTTCCTAACACCAGGCCTGACCTTTGCTAATATTACGAGCTATGAACTTGTGAGGATGTTCAAAGGGGGAATTGGATTTCTGTGAATAATATATTCTTCGAATTTACATTTTTAATTGTGGATTAACGTTAGGAAATTTGGACAATGGCTGTTCATGTTAATAATGCTTTGATGGATATTGCTGTATAAAGCAATCACCAAATACAAGTATTTACAAGTACTGCGTTTGTGGGATCTGCTCCCCAACAAATCAAATCCAACGCCACATTGCTCCCCCAACTGCGCCACAGAATTAAAACCATATTAAAAAATCATGAGATTGCAAACAAAGTGATTAACAAAGTTCAAATTGTTTCCAGCCCCTCGAGTGGGATCCTCTCACATGAATAATTAATATTAAGTTGCCCAACTACACGGAGATTAAGTCTGGGTGGATTTTGGTTTGGTAAATATCTAGGTAGAGCATGTGCATGTTATTCTGCGAGGAGAAAGGTCCAAGTAAAATTTGTGGATTGCAGCTTGGGTTTGGTGATGTATAAATTATTTTCAAAGTGTAACACTTAAAATTATGGTACTTACGAGGGATGTACCCAGGTTGTAACCTCCCGATTTGGCTGAAATTTTGTCCACTTCTTACCCTTATGTAGAAACTATGTTTCACAAAGTGTCCGATCTCACTAGTCAAATTTCGAATTTAGCCGATTTTTTTTAGTTTGGCTTAAAATATTTTACATGCAGGTACCTGTAAAATCGAGATTTTTGTGGGTTAAACGCCGTCCTGTTTTTTCAGCTTCGCAGTTTGACAGAATACACAGACTTGCATGGAAGCCGAGGCCGACCGAGCGAATCGGCGCCGCACGCCATGCTACTGTATGCATTGTGTCCAAACTGCAAAGCTGGAAAAACAGGACGGCGTTTAACCCACAAAAACCTCGATTTTACAGGTCCCTAAAATATTTCAAGCCAAACTTAAAAAATTCGGCTAAATTTGAAATTTGACTAGTGAGATCGGACACTTTGTGAAACATAGTTTCTACATAAAGGTAAGAAGTGGACAAAATTTCAGCCAAATCGGAAGGTTACAACCTGGGTACATCCCTCGTCAGTACACTACATATCCAGGCACATCTTCGTTATCGCCATGATCCACAGTTTCCATATGTTTTCTACATAAATAACTTTCATATTTGGTTATTTAATGTATATTTGTGGTGTAATCTCGACTGGGTGCTTTGGGTTTACTTGGAATTTTGAAAAAGAAAAACGCTCGCCTTCCGGTCCATCACACAATCTCCACGAACCGGCCAGCCGAGATACCCGAGAGTGAAAGGAGATAAGGCGGCTGCACGTAGTATTAAGGGAAATTCACCAGGTCGGAAGTAAGTCTTTGGATTTTGTGGGTGATTTACTATCCTTCCCACATAGAAAATACTCTGAGATCGGACAATGGATTCTTTTACGCACTCTGAATTTTGTATCGTATCGTATGGAAAATAACTCACGAGATACTGACACCGGCCCGCAGTGTTTCAAATCCTTCCCACAAAACTGATACCCCTCACGCGACGGGCCGCACCGCAAGCACGCAGGGTGCAAGCAAGTGTGTAATGTATGTAATGTATGCTGTAGATGAATGAATTTTGGCTTTCATTTTTATATTCAGAGAAAAATCCATTTCCACACATCCAAAATCCTATTCTAACAGTACATAAACCTTTCCTAAATTTCGATGGGAATGTTTACCAGAACAATAATAAGTTTTAAAAATAATTTTGTCACGTTCACTCGGTTAGTCTAAGGAGTAGTAACTTTCCTAACCCAAGTTTGAGTTTATTTTCGCGACGCAGGGGATCTGAAAACTTTTTTTTCCTTGACTAAAACTCGGAAACGGAAGAAAAAAAAACTCACCAAAAGTGTTGAGACGAATGGCCTGGAGAAGAGCACAGTGCTCCTTGGCTTCAATGTAAGTAACCTCACACTTGTAGAGATCTTCATCGCCCGTCATTAAGGGGTAGATTTCCAATTGGACCAAACTATTATTCGTCTCCCGGCGAAGCTCCGCTCTAAAGAGAAAGGAAAACCAAATTTTGAGAATAAGAAACTCTTTACGGCTGAGGGAAGGGGCCCATAAAACTTTTCCTTTCACTAGGGAGAAAAACTTGGACACCCATCACTGCCGCGTCGCTCCCCCGTCCAGTTTTCTTAACTTATTTCCAACCCATCTTTAGTTTTCCTCCTTCAACTTTGCGAAAAGGAATCCCTCCGCGCCTTCGTTCACGGATTCTTTTTATGGTCCAAAACCTAAAAGGATCTTCGTTTGCCTTTATTTATTCTCATCGAGCCCCAACACACAAGATAGACGAACGTTTATCGATTCCCAATGCATTTTTATCGCTGAGTCTCACCACAATTGCAAACTGCCGCCCTTCCTCCGTAGTTTCTGTTTATATTGCTTTCTGAGTTAACGAGGGCTGTGGTTTAGACGCGACCCATGTGACAAACCCCTCAAGGCACTTGCTTTCCCCACCCATAAAAATGAGGGGGGACGCGGAAAACAAGTGGGTCAAGAGGACGGCTTTTGCCTTTTATTGCAAGTATCAATCACATGAGATCCCCATTTCCTCTCATTCGATTACCTTCAAAGATTATTGAAGCGGGTGGCAAATATCTTAAGGACATCAGGCGAAGGGCTCTCTCCCGGATTACAGATTCCAGGCGGAAAGCATTAAAAACAAATAGCATGGGAGTTTCCCTTGCCTCACCGTAATAGTTTTTCTCAGATCGATTCGCCTATGTAGTCAATCGCTTATTCCCCTTGTTCAGTGAAGCAAAATCCTCAAATTAAATTTACTCCATGATACTTTCTCCCAAAAGCAGATGGACATTGATATTGAAATATGACGGATTGAATTGGAGCAGAAATGGTCCATGGTTTCATAGAGGGTACGGTGCCATGCCGTAGGATCTTAAAAAGGCGGAGATCACGTACGACAAGTATGTAATACCAAGGGAAACCTCACAAATACTAAAGAATATATAAAAGAGGATGAGATGATGGAGGAAACCGCAAAATAAAGCACAACAAAGGCGGACCACATAACATGGACTAAGCCAAGATTATACAGCCTGCCTTTTACTCAATTTCACTTTCCAATACCCATCCCATTTATTGCATTGGACTCGCCCTACTTTCAAGCTGACCACAACATCCAATCTTGGAGGTTTCCCCATTTGCCTTTCTAAGTCCACTTTAATCCTCCAATTATTCCCTCCGTCCAAATTGGATTTTGTATGTATTGGTTTTCAGATACATTTACTTTTCATCGCTATTAAAAGAATGTGAATAAATTCTTGCGTGGCCATGGCCAGAAGTTTTGCAAAAACCACAAAAAAAGCTGGAAAAAAGTTATCGGACCTGAGATACATAATAAAATTGTCGAAAATAAAATATAGGTCGAAAGAATAGAAGTGAATAAACACTGACAGCCACAACTCACACCTTTAAGATCGAATTCCCAGAAGAACAGGAAAGTACACTCTAGTAAATTCCAATACAATATTATCCCTTCGCCCATAGCCAAGGTATTACAGTAAGGTGTATGTACGAAGGCGAGAAGGGCCCAGTGAACCACGAATTGTGACAGGAAAAACATTTCAACAGCCATAACAATGGAGGAAATACAATTTCTTTTCCTTTTTCCATCTCTTAAGTATCCTGTCTTTCCCCCCAAGTGCATGTACATGTCCATCCGTCCGCAATACATACACAACCCACACACACACAAACTGGATGGGGAATGGGGGTAGCATGTTGATATCCATGACTGGAGGTCCATTTCTTTCTTCCCAGCTCACATGGTGAAAGCGAAGAGGGAATATATTTTATTTTCTAAAGGAAAACACATGCAGGGATATAATGCGGGTTTGTGGAACATTATTTCCCTCCTTTCAAGTGTATTTGGCCAACTGTTTCCCCATTACGATCCACATACAAACACACACAAAAACCCCCACAAAGAATCTTACAGAAATCACACACACACACACACATCTAAGACTTTAAATCGTTTCCCGTCCCACCGCCTTTTTACTTCAATGATCCTATTGGCAGAATCCAGCCATTCGAAACAGATCAAGCGAAAATCGAAAACAGGCGGTGGGTTTCTGACTTAAATAGGTCGCCATTTGATATGCGAAGGGGATGAAAATCCTCTTAGGATCAAGGGAAGTGAATTTTCAAAAACAATAAATTCTATTTTGAAAGAGAGTAGGTGACACTGACATGTGGGCTTTTTTTCAAAGGGACTCTGGCAACATTTCAGGGGGGAAATATCACTTCATTGGTTCAAAAGTTGAAAAGAAATGGCGGGAATGAATTCCAAAATATATATTTCAGCTTCCGACATGTCTGTTGTATGAATGTGTTTGAAGTCCTACGTGATTTTCTCAATTTGTGCATTTCCGGGAATTTACTTATATTTGTCAATTTAAAAATATCAAATCTAGACAAGTATTTGTCAAAATTTCCAACAGCCACTCGAAGAAAGTAGGTTTTCTCCTTACAAAAACGCTCCCTCCGACTTTCCCCAAAGCAGATGATTTTTTGTCATGACTAAAATCCAATGCAATGACCATCTTCAAAGCCATTCTTTCCTCAGCAATAAGATAAGAATTTCCAGAGAGCAAGAGACAGATAGATCAAAGCAGGGAAAGGACGGATGAGACGGAAATACAATTTTCTTCTCGAGTGCTCCCTTGTCCTGAACTTGAAGAGCCCTCCTCAACCCAAACCATGTGGCAAAGCAAAGCCATGCATTCAGATTTGATTTTGCCACTTTCCTCCAAGTTTTTTCCTCCATTTTCTCACCCGAACAAGCATAGTGGTCCGTAGTAGTACAAAATTTAGATTCAAATTATTTTCAATTTATCATCCTCACGGATGTCGCCATCCTACGCCACCCACGCACGACGTCTAGGCCTTTGGAAAACAAGCTTCCATTTCCAAAACACGTGTACAGATTCGTATCACATCCCATCAATTTTGTTCCTGGACCCAATAATCGTCACACACGCAACACCCATTAATAACTTTCAGAGGGAAATTTATATTGAAAAATCAACAGGGAACTTGTCGTCAGGAGAAAATTGATCAAAAAACCCAATTCCTGGGAGTCAAAGCCTCCACCTAACGTAATATTCCTTGCATATATATAGTATGGAGGAATACGTACGTTAAATTCCCCTTTTGGAGTGGCAGTGGGAAAGTGAAAGTAGGTCGGAATTCATGAGAGCGGAAACCTTCGGTGCTCCACACCTGTCACCTTCCAAGATCCTCGTGTGTAGTGTAGCCCCAACAAAATGAACATATCAAGGGGAGCTGAGGAAGTGAGTGAATTAGATGCTTCACATAATCTTGACAGGGACATGCAATAAGTTGGCAACTTCTTAATCGAGTCAGAATGGATTCGACCACGTTTCGTTTCACTATGCAAGGGAGCGATGGTCGAAAGGAAAGTTTTGTAAGACGCCAGCGGGTCAACTTAAACGTGCGGTTGTGTTCAAAACTATTCGCAAATTGTCTTGACTTCCACATAAAAGGCAATGTTGGGTCCACCACAAACAATACACAAAACTTGGCCGGGCTTTCTTGTTGAGTGAATGAAGGGAACGAATTCTCAGCCTTAACTCAGCTACTTTTCTTTTCGCCATATTTTTGACAACGTGCAAAAAAAAATCGAATCATTCTCAAAATCTCACTTTTCTGCTTAAGCTAACTCTAAATTTATTCGCATTGACACGTTATTCCTTCTTTGCTGATTTATGGAGATAAAAATTCGATAATTCATGGGAAAAGCGGGAAGCCAGTCAATCTCCATTTTATTTCCCGGCTTTTCATGCATATTGGCTCCTAGCGAATTTGCCTTCCTGAATTTCCGCATCCTCGGAGCTGATGTGACACTTACATATTTTATGCGAAAATTGAAAATCCTTTCTAAAAGCTACAAGAAGATAAGATCCAATTTTCGATTTGCTAATTTCCTTCCCACTTCCGCACAAGACACGAACGACACAGAAAATTCGTGCATGGCATAAATCCAAAGCAAAAGATTATAAATCAGTACTAAATGCAAATTAAGTAGATTTGCCTTGTCTCTGGAACGTCTTTCCGCATAAGTCTTGGAGGCTCAAGTCATAAATACATACGTCACATACGAGGTACACGGTAGCCACAAGATTCCCCCGTGTTTGCAAATGTATCCGGGTTTTTACACAAAATTATTCAAAGCCGTCCTTGGCTCCTCTGGTATTGAAAATTAGAAAGTTTCCCTTCAGGCATGGACTTATATGGTGAAAGCAACGCCTTTCATGTACTGTGCGTTGTGTAATGAGAGCCGACACATTTTTGGCATTCACTCCCCTTCAACTGGCATCCACACAATTCCCCCCTTCCATTCGCCAAAAAAGTTGGCAGCTTCCCCCCTTCCCTCCGAATGTCCTCAACAAGCCATCAAGTGGGGATTTTACAAAGTTTCGTGGCCCCAGAATTGCTTCCCCGCCGTCTAATTTGATTCGATTGAGACTTGAAGTATGGGCAAATTTAAAATTTAGCCGAGCTTCGCTGGATTTGTTTCTAAAAGCGTCGTACTTCGTTGGAAGGAGTTGCCTTGTCCCTCAAGAAATACTCATTCCCTAATACCTTACGTCTCGTATCCTCCAATCGAGTGCGTGCTTTCACTGAAATTGCTATTCCCTAATTTATATCCCTCCACAACCCCCAGCCCGCTTTCAATTTGGCAAAGGAAACGGCACCACGGCTTACGAAAAACTTGGCGAGTGCGGCGCCAGAGAATGTCACTAATTGGAAAAAGTTGCACGTGGTAATTGTTCTTTGAAAAAAAAAGTTGAATGCACATCAAATTCAACGTGGGGATTTATAAAACGTATGAATTTTGCCAACATTTCTACAGAAAAATTTAATTTTCCTACTGATTGTACTGAACAACAAAAAAGATCACATACAACTACACCATTTCCTAACCTCACAATGTAATAAAACGAAGATAAACATCGACGCCAAGGATTAATTACAGAAAAAAACAGCAAAAGAGCATCCCCATCTCCAAAATCGTGAACTTGTGTGTCTGTTCATGCTCAAGTACTGCTTTTGGGAGGAGGAGGGGTAAGAACTGTTGAGAGGATTCAATGTGGTGGTGAGCCATTCAAGTATGTTAGCTGTCATGTCCTGACCACGTCCTTTTGTCAATCTTTGTGGTTCCGTATAAAAGAGAATCATTAGTCTCTCTGACTCTGGGCACATCTGTCGTCCGGAAAAGTATGTTGAAGAAGAATAGATTCCCAATGCCAAAAAGACTACATTGGATGGACTTACGGCCTCGACATCATACATTACATAGGTATACGTATGGTGAATGGTGAGAGAGGAGTCGTAGTAGGCAATCTATTCAAAAGCACGTAGTAGTAAACTATTCCTATTTACAAAAGATATTCCATGGACCACAGGATCCACTTGTAACCAGCCGACACGGGGATGGGAGTAGAGGGAATGAGGGTATTTCCAAGGGAAAATAATTGAGCGGAGGTTTCATTAATGGTTGACCATTAGTTCAGACCTTCTCTCTCCACTGTGGAGGGGCCACTCGAGTTTCCACCCTTTCGCTTGTCACGTAAAATTAAGCACGGAATTTATTTGGACAATTTCCAGCTCCATTTTAGTGCACACCTGATTCAAATTTGGAGGTTTTGTCCTTAGCTTAGAGTTTAGCTACTCATTGATTTGTAAAAACAAATCTCTGAATCAAGTATCATTTTGTTTTAATTATAATTAAAATATTAAATTTTCATATTTCATCTTCCTAAAGTTTTTCCAAAGTTAGATTAATGAGGAGTCCGTGTATTTTCCGCTCCACTGCCCCAGCCATTACACTTTTCTTTTCCGCTGAGGCCAGCACCACTCATCTTTATCAATTCATTGGGGTTGAAAAAAAGTTATTTTGGACATTATTTGTATGGTGTAACCTTGTATACAGCATGATGCTTTACTACGGACAGAAATAATTTTGCTTCGGTCTACTGCACGGAATGGCTTGAAGCCCTGCTGCTTGTTAGATGAGATTTCCCTTATTAGACAAATCTCCTAAGAATTGGAGTCAATTTAGCAAAGTCATTGAAGCATTTGACCCATGCTTAACTTTTGGTAACTCATTGCCCATGTTTTCCCCTTTGTTGTCGAAGCCCATGGCAAAGAGAACCCAATGAGCAGATCAATAGGAAAGAAGTAGTAAGTCCAACTTGCCAAAATCGTGAAGGCCTTTCATTCTTCGTAATTAACGACTTTTCATTAAGATCTATTGAGGAGGGCTGGACGCATAGGACTAAAGGCTGGAAAGCCCCGGGGAATTCTAATCAGGTTCGCAACTTAAGCTTTCTTCAAGTTTTGCTGACAAGCATTGAGCTGCGGGCCTTTAACAAACGCCGGCGTCTTCCCAAGTGGAACTGTTGTTGTTGACAGGGATTTTCTTAGAAAACCCATGTTTGCTCCCAGACTTTGTAATATTAGCATGGGGAGTACCGGGCGAGTAGTAAAAATGCTGAACAAGCACGTTTCACATCTCTCTAAGTGCAAATGAGAAAGTTTTCCGTCCGGAGCCAAAAATATGAAAAGTTTATAATGAGGAAGAGGACAAAGTTAATTAATCGAGTCAATGTGAAACCCTATTTCCTTCCTAGGCGGGAGGAATTTGCCTTATGAGTGTTCGCGGGAACTTAAAATGTTGGCGTGTCAACTTTTCTGGACTACTCCCAGCTATTGAAGTGAAGCACACCAATTCACCAATAGACCTAAAGAAGAGCTTATCATTTCCCACTCTTTAGCCTGTCCATCCAATATTGTTGCTAGATGTATCGTAAGGTGTCCTAATACGCCCCACCTAAGTTTGACGGCCCACTACCACGCCTAGCATCAATTATTGGAAAATTTTAAATTTAGAAATGGTTGGAAATGCAATTTTTTATGAAAAAATTTTTTTTGTTGAATT
>JAAXYW010003087.1:0-12791 GCA_036851895.1 Orthonychiurus folsomi | reverse complement strand
GTCATGCAAAAATCCACCGGGTTTTGGATTTATACCGGCTACCACAGGGAAACTAAAATTAAAGAGAAAGCCGAAACCGCAATACTCGAACGCCGGAAAAGTGGTGCATGCATTACACGTTCGTACGTAATGCATACACTCAATGTCTCCTTATGGGTGAGCTCCATCCATCCTTCTCCTTAGAGTGTGTACTCCGAAAGCAAGTAAATTGTTTGAACTCCACCAATGACCCTTTCCATTCCTCCGAAAGTACTTCCTTATCAAATAAAAATGAAGAGGACAGTGGATTTATGTTTAGTACAAAGTTTTATATTGTATATGCATTTAGTATATGTATACATGTATGCCAATAAGGATGTTCATAGAATATTACGCTTGCGTACGTACGGTGCATAGAATTCCTTTTCTGGTCAGCTCAATGTAACATAGTTAAATGGGAGGAGGACCTCCTCAAGGATAATCATACAGTTTTCCCAAAACTCAAAACACGCAACCCAAAGTTTTGGTTCTTTTAGATTTACTTACTTACTGTGAGTACTTGGTACTTTGTACGGTACGTACAAAAGGGAGGAAACTTAAATTATAGTGAGGACATAACGGGTAATCCAGAGTTAGCTCTCAGCTTAATGCACACAGAATTTTCTCATTGTGAAATGCTTGGATTTTGGGGTGGTGGACTGGACATACATGTCTGATTTATGTACAATGAAATTCAGGCGGTGCGGTTCGTTACATTGTACAAAACCGCGGTTTTCCAGTGTGAAATATGTGAGGGGAGTGGCCTTTGGTTTACAACAATGGAAAAGAAACACAAAATATTACCACCGCATGCACTTGACAAATGCTGCAAGGGAGACAGACGCCGTTCCTTTTTTTTTAATTGAAGTCACATATTGTGTCCTCGGAAACACCCGCTTTCGTCGCGACCCTCACGCACACGACTTTCACTCACATAATTCGCAAACGCCGGGGAATTACTCAATACATTTCAAAGGGTCAAAAGTAAATATTTTGTCAAAATGGACATTGTTTCAACTATTTATTCACTAATGTGGGATTTGGCAAAATCACAACGTACACATCACACGGGGTCACGCAAGGGTCAATTAAGTCCAATCTGGGATTTGGCAGCAAACTGGCAACGACGACGACGACGACGACTCTACTGGGTCCTTCCTACCGACCGAATTTCCTCTGATAGACTGCAAGGACGGGGCTGGTAAACGCCCGGCTTTCCCTACTCGAAAGGAATCCGAGGATTTCCTCACTACCCGCCTTTTAAATGCTCCGACCCAAAAACCACCCTATTCGTACCCCGCATGCTTCCGTCTCTCCTTTGGCTACGGATAAAAGGTGGGAATATGCCTCCGGGCATTACGTACCTGTTCGAATATTGACTTACCCATTATTTCAATGCAAAATGTGATATATACTGGAAAAATAGTAGCAGTAATTGCATATGATTTGCAATAAATGTAATATCAAAAATAATATACTATTAGCACCGGCAAATGTGGGTACTTTATGGGAAAAAACGGACTGCAAAACAAAATACAAGCAACCAAAAACACAATATGGATGGATACAAAATTGTGAGGAGTAGATTTTAATACAGCGTAGAAAGATGGCGTCCAAAAACGATTTCGAGTGTCAATGATAATATTGCTTGAGGTTATTTATCCAATCCCATGGCGCTCTGCGGTGTGAAAGATCTGTGGGGAGAAAACCACACCACACAACTTAATCCCATGGTCAATTACGGTTTCAAATCGAAATTACATGGAGGGCTAAACCCACACTTAAGCTCCGATGTCCTCATCAAAATATTTCTGGCTCACTCCCTCCCCCATCCAGAATACTCTTGTCGAACGCGGACGTTATGATTCTCACGGAAACTTGCACAAATTCATCCGGTCTTCTAACTCTTCCAGAAATGAAATGCTGTCATCTTCGGAAACTACTACGGCGGAAATGGATATATGCTACTACTACGTAACTCCTTATGGAAACATGGGAACACAGCGTGAATCCAATCTAACAAATCCAACACGTGTTGCAACTCAACAGTAGGGGCATTTGTGTTGTATGGCATGGAATGTTATTACATACAACCAGTGAACCAGTCAAAAATTCATGGGAAATCACCTCCAAGTAAATCTGACCTCAGAATAAGACGTATCTGATATTACATAATTACAATCTAACTTGTGTTGCAATTCCAATGTAGAAAATTCCAGTTTCGACGACGACAGGCGCCATCCGTAAAGAAAATGTCCCCTCGGACGGACGTCCTATCTTGAATATCCAATTAAATCCATACCAAATTTCCCAAACCTTTGGGAACCGGGACTCATACATTTTAAATGTGTGAATGGAAATGACAATAATTGGTCCAGGTTCGGAATTGAATTAAAGTGTTAACATGGAACACTTTCCCGCGCTTATTTATTTGAGCTCTTGAGAATGACATGTGATTCTCAGGACGGAATGCCATAACTCCAGGGGGTCGGGCCTTGTCCTTCCTATGCTTAACAACGCAACTTTAGTTGGAATTTAAGTGTGAAGGAAGTCCCGCCGTTTTCCCTTCATTTGAGGCTCGTGACTCTTTTGAACAATGAGGGAGGAGGATTTAAGGGAGGAAAAGAAAAGGCCACCGAATGGGGTAAGATATTTTGACGGACTTGAAAGAGAAAATTAATCCCTCCGGACTAACAAACGTGCAAACGAAAACAACGCTAAGCCCCAAGTGACCATTTGAAACTTAACTCAACAGACACTCAATAGTTTTTCTCTCCCGCACTAAACCCTCACTTTCTCGTGGAGAAAGTCTAAATGGAATTTTCCCGCTTTATATTTCCGACTGACATGTAGCCGGGGCTCCATTCGCCACGCACCGTACACGTTGCACGTATGGGCCTAGGATCATGGAATACTGGGCTATAAATTTCTGTCTTCATACTTGCTCGTAGAACAAGTGAGAGTTTTTCAAACTTTTTACCACGAGAGCCACGAAGTGCAATCTTCATAAGTTTGGATCCTTTGCAAGGTTATTCAAAAAGTTAGTTCAACCTGAATCACCATAAATAAATTTGTTGACCACGTAAATTGAACACGGCTGCGGGGATTATGGTAGGTGTCATTTACGTAGATAAGGTTGAATCATTTTGTGTCCCGAATTTCTTCTCACATTAAGCAAGCAACTGGGTAGACAATATGCAGATTTTCCATTAATCAAGGTGTTTGTGATAGCCGTAATTGTTTTCCGTTGCTTTGAATGATTAAATTCCAGAAAATGTGGCAAACAACATCATACAATTCTTCGCGAAAATAGGTAGTCACCATTAGACCGTAAGGATGACAAGCCATTAAGTTCATCCGTTCACGAGATCTAAATTTCTAAATTCTTATATTGTTGTGAATCATACTTTTGCAACATCAAAATACTTTCTTTAACTTTGACTTAATCAAACTTTAATACTTTAATCCCCAATTTGCATGAATTGTATAATTTTACATGATTTTTGTATGCATGCTGACACAGCACTCGGCCATGCATGGCTTTATTAAATTCCAAAAAAATCCCTTCAACTTGAATTAAATTCCAATCGGTGGAAAATCCCTTCCCTCCCAACCTCCCTGCACATAATTGCATTGGATCTCCATTTCAAATGCACGTCGTCAAGGTGCGACTACCTAGGCGTGAAATTTGTCTCCCGTCACAGTGAGAAAGTTGTGAATCCTCGATTTTCCCCATCCCGTTCGTTCCTTGCGGTAAATTACGTGCTCCCCTCTTCCCCATCCGTCCGCCCGCCATTTCTTGAATCCGTTCGACTAATCTGGGTTTTAAAACCCGTTGAATAATTTGGAAGGAAAAGGACTGAAGAGATTTCCGCTGACTCTCGCATCATTTTCTTCTAATTCCACCACAAGTTTTGAAGAAGACCGCGTCCGTCCGTCCACGAAGCAGCTTAATCATTTGAGGCGACATAGCCAGGATATTACATGGAGTCTGACAACCACATTTCTACTTTTTACTAAGTACGTACGTGTATTATTCAGGGAAGACGACGCGCGTCCTTTTCTTGGATCCCATACTCTAATCCTCACGTACAAAGGAATCGAAGAAAGTTTTGTCCGAGTAACGCCAACGCCTGATGCCACCGGAGATACGGAAAAATGGACAGTGCATTAATATGGAGAGTACACCACAGACTGGATCCATGCATACATTTTCCCGGGGTTTTCTTACATCTGAGAGAATTTGAAAGTTTTCTTTTCTGTCAAACAAACTCACGCCTCGTATTAAGTATGCAGACAAGGTGGTCTCGGCCTTTCCATTCCGTGGCGTGGCGTATCAATGGGATGGGTCGTCGTCGTATACGGAGGGACTGGATGACATGGGAAACGACACGTGTCAACATATGAACTGGAGTTATTGTGAGCCCTCACCATGTCAACTTTCTTGTCGTCGGTGAGTAAGCATTCATAAAAGTTTGAGTTTGGTATGCAATTCAGGGGGGGACGGTCTGGCTCTCAGGTATTAGGGATATTAAGGAGAAAGTCTCAGCTACTCAAACGCACCATTGCACGGGACTGGACGTATCTGTGATTCACATTCACCAAGGATGACGTGTCCGTCCACCTTGAAAGGATCCTAATCTGAAATTTTGCATCAACATTTGCTTTTTCTTTCCCACCCGTACGTACGGACGTGGCGGGTGGACTCCTTTGGAATTGTGGATTTAGTGTGGGGGAAATGATTGACTGATTGGGCTACCTGATATCCATGTACAGTATTTGCTGGCCAGTCAAAATGATGACACTTTCACAAATATAGCAGTCGCATCAAATGTTGTCATGCAAAATACAGTACAACACACATACAATGTAATACAGGTAGTGGAACGGTACGGGAACGGTGAGCGTAGCTGTGTTTGTAGTACGAAGTGGGCAATTAATCTAATAACACACAAAAACAGGCACAACACGCCAGAATTTAGGATAGAAAAGAATTGGTGGACAATAGGGCCATGCCTTTTGATAGTGTGAGGAATAACACGGCACAGCATGGAATTAAAAATTGAATATTTTACATAGTGCAGGATTCCCTGGCTTCTGTTCACTTTCAAAGCATGACAAAATTGTGTACAATGAAGAATGTGTGTTGGATTCCTTCCAATACACCACGCTACTTAAAGCAAACGAGAGTTAACAAAGTACTGTATAGCTGCGTGGCGTACTAACGAGTATTTATGTATTTCCGATTTCTCGACTTTTGCAGGGATTTCCTTCCTGGGATTTGTGAGTGTAGATTTATCAGGTATAAGTGTATTTAATCACTTAAAGCCTCACCAATANAGGTATAAGTGTATTTAATCACTTAAAGCCTCACCAATA
The DNA here is from genome assembly GCA_036851895.1 of Orthonychiurus folsomi. NCBI lineage: Eukaryota > Metazoa > Arthropoda > Collembola > Poduromorpha > Onychiuridae > Orthonychiurus > Orthonychiurus folsomi. Next base: position 7,394 of record JAAXYW010003087.1, on the reverse strand, counting down.
AAATCAACTATAGAGTGCGAGAAATACCTTTCCTACAAAGAGAACACACATGAAATTACATTAGAATTCCCATTTGCATTGCCCCACTTCATAAATTTTACCATCCGAAGGGAAATCGATTCCAAAACTTTATTTTTATTTTTATTACTCATACCATCTACTGTATAGACTGGAGTTGGCTTGGTGGTTGATATCTCACAGGTAATGCATTAGGATTGAATTGAAACACATTTCCCGACCTTTATCAAGTACCTTACAGGTAGTCCAATTCTTGGTATTCTGCGTTGTATATTTACCAAAACATTTATTTTTGAAAAAATAAGTCATGGATATTGATCACACAGTTGTGAGTCGAAGAATGTGTAGTTTTATTTATAAATTTAATGCGAATCTATACATACACCAAGATGAACGGTTTGTACAAAACAATTTGCGCGGAAATAATAAATGTAAGGAATGGAGTCAGTGAAGTAAATGTAACGGGGGTAGACTTAGACTTTCCTCCATCACCTCCGTTCCTATTATTTTTCATGCAAATCTCCTCATCACTCACGCCGGTTTTCTCCACATCTCCTTCCTCCCTCCAAAAGTTGATTTCTCCCATTCGATCAATACTACACAAAATCATCTTTCGCTTCTTCTGCTTCAAATCAAGTTTACCGTTCAAGTGGGAAATGCAAATGCGAAAAGGGATTCTTTTCCAAATATCAAACACGAGTATAAAGGCTAGACGAAAGGCGCCAAAATTGTAATTGTACGCATAAATTTGTGAAAACTACCGGCATGGTTGAAATTTCATTAATAAACAAATCACGCGCGTTTACCTTTTCAATGTTGGTTTTGTTACAGGTAAAAGATCATTCATTTGGTGAGATGTCGTCTACGTTGGGTAAAATGAACACGTGAAAAATATTTCCGTACACTAAAAACAGTAAACAATTGAAAGTAGTACAAGGCTGCCAGACAAAACAAAAAAAAAAGCAAGCAAACTTTGTTATTTTCAGCTTATTTGGCACACAGGATTTGGAAAGCAAAACTTTACATTATACATTCTGCTAGATATGAGGAAGTGCTCCTCTTGCAATTTTCCTTCTTTTGATTAAAACGAATTTTATCCCAGCAACGAAGCAAACCAAGTTTTTTCAAATTACAAAATTACCTGAAGTATGATGCTTGCAGATTGAAGCGAGATCGACTCACCCATGTTTTTCTTTAATGATATTTACTACTTTTTATCTTTCCAAGAAAAAAACAGCTGAGATAGCAGGAACATGAACATTACATACTGAGCTAAAGATATGGAAGCAAGCTGTAATAATGACATGCGTTTCCGGCCCTCAGTCAGTGGATTTAATCACCTATCTCCCTCCTCCCTTGATATAAACTCCATTCGAGGTTTAATTTCTTTTCAATCTTTTTAATTGACTTTTTGTTTGGAAGGAGAGCCCAGGTTTTGTGTGTGACTTTGTCTACGCGGTTGTTTCCTTTCCATTGTTTCCTTTCTTTCATGCCTCAGCTCCACTTCCTCGAATCCGTCCCTCGCTCCCCCGAAATTCGTCCTGTTGACTCAATGCTTCAAGTTGGTAAATTAAACCGCCTCACCTGAATACTCAATATGTACTCAAAGAATGAAGTGCAAGGCGGTGCCCAGAAAACCCAGGAACTCAGCCGCGGGATAGTATCTTTTATCCGCGCCCATCCTACCCGTATAATAGCTTCTCAAACAACACAGAACGAATCCCACTGTTACTCCTGACTTACATTTCCTTTTACATAGGGTATGGAAAAACCTTCATTTGTTCCACAAAGCAAATAAACATGATATTTAGCAGGGTTTTACCAAGGATTTCTGAAACACTCGGTAATTTGAAGCCTTGGAGTCCCGAGGGAGTATCCACTTTCACCTACAACGAGTATCCAACTTTTTCCTTCCTTTGGACTTGGACGGTGGAGAGTCAATCACCGCGGCGGTGGGCTCCTTTCCTTCCTTTGCTTTCTTTGAAAGGTACAGAAATGTATGGAGCTCCACGGGAGTGCTGTGCTGTGCTAGTCGAGCCTCGTCAGCTTTTCTTTTAAAGTTGTTCCTCCGCCATCCACTCAACTGGCTCGGTGAAGATAAGAGGAATGACTCTAAATAAGGGTACTTCATTAATGGACTCCTGCCAATGGGTGTGTATGTAATGTCTTTCATTCAATGTATGGCAGGCACCATGCTGTGCAGTGGGAACTCAATGCAAATTAAACAGAAATGTAGGAATGGTTTTCAAAATTCTTGTTTATTATACCGTACTGCTAATGATTTCGTAATACTAGATGCTGTGCGATGCAAATTTGCAAATGTTAATGTTGTAATACAATTACGAAGGGTTTCAATCTTATTTTTGAAAATGTTTAAATGCAAAAATTACGAAATCTTTAATTTAAAGAGTGGGTTTCATTAAACGTTTCTCCCGTAAGATTAATGATGTATAATTTTAAATTATGGCGTAATATTTCAGACTTGAAGATATGAAGCTGCACAGTAATATCTGCTGCAAGTGCGGCCTAAGTACACAGAATGTGCAAGCGATAAGCTACACCATACACCCTGAACAAACGAAGACAATGTCGAATTGCATGTCCGAGCCATTGTGAAGATGGCTTCCTCATTTTTAATTAAACTTTCAGTTTTGTATTCAGAATAGTAATTGTGCTTCATCATAGGTCCCTTCGGAGACTGTTAAATGCGGATTATGATGAGTGGTGCATAGGAACTTACAAGAAGGATCCCAAGACATGTAGATACAGTCACAGTGTGGAAGTGGAGATAGTCCTTTTGTTCTGAGAAGAAGGAAGGAGAACATCTTGTCACTTTCTCTCTTGGGGGCTTTTCTCATCAGTCAGTCACACACTGCCAAGGAAATGTAAAGAAACTATAAAGAGGAATGAGAATTTGAGAAGGAAGGAGAACATCTTGTCACTTTCTCTCTTGGGGGCTTTTCTCATCAGTCAGTCACACACTGCCAAGGAAATGTAAAGAAACTATAAAGAGGAATGAGAATTTAAAGTGTCGAAAGAAAAGCTGGAGGAATATGCATAAATAGAAACGTTCCTGAACGAGTTTAGGCTCGTAGCCTACTTTACATTACCATTTTGCTCTTTCTTTTGGCTCTTTAAGCTCTTGAGGAGCTCGGAATAAGATGTACGTGCTGAAGATCAACGGGAAAATAAAAAGTCAAGTTTAGCCCTTAGCATTTGAATTACACATTTGGACTTACCCAATCCATAGTCAGGAGAGCAAGTCCATTGTTGGCGGGAAACACACTTTCTTTCTACTCCGGGGTATATTTTTTTCAACAGGAACGGCACAGCCAGAAAATCCAGGTTTGGTGAGAAAAGCATACCTTATCTTATTCTTCGCAGTTTCAATCATTTCCCGGAAGGAGGTGAAAGAATTTGGGAAAGAAAATTCAAAGCGACGTCATCCTTACTATCGCTTAAGCTTCAAATTCCAAGGATTACTTCTATGCTTAAGCTACTTAATATAATGCAAACATATTCCCCGTCATTATTCATTCATGTACATACGCGCAATTTGTACAAGTCTCTTCCAATTTGCCGGATATTTTTACTCAAATCTGTTAAGCTTAAGCCAGATTGCAAATATATTCACATTAATAACTGCAGAAATAGTGAAGCAAAAAGCGAGAATGCACAAATAATGTAAAAAAGTTGGCGATGGTAGAAGTTCTGCAAAGAATAGAAGGTTCGCTGGAAACTTCACATCCGCACTTTAAGGAAGAATAGGAATTGGATTCTATTGCAAGAATTGTGCGTAAATTTCCATTCATTGTCACCTTGTAGAAGGGAGCTGGTTATCTGTTGAATATCAACCCCAACCACCACATCCCTCGTCGTAATCGGAGTTTCTGAAGACATTTATTAGATTTTCTCAAGGAGAGAGAGGCAAACAATGGAGACAGGACGATCAAAGTAAGAAGTTTTGGTGAAAGTCCTTCAGAACTCAGGGAGCGAGGAGGAGGACAATGCAGGGATCCCCACCACAGAAGGCGGCAACAAAACTAGTCCTGCATTTGGACGGACTTTCCAATTATTTCTCTCATGAATATGAATGTGAAATGAGGACTTGTCTCGGGGATTTCCTTCCATCCTTAATTCGGCGTGCCAACATACCTCTGCCTTAATCCCCATTACACTAATACTACTCAAAGCGAGGCTAATTAATTGGAAACAAGTCTCGACCATTTATTTAATAGAGCCTAGATACACGGCCCGCGTTTATGGAGTTGAACCAAAAGGGCCAACTTTTCTCCAAGTCAACTTCCCATTTGTTCCAGAAGTAGATTTCAATCCTCAAGATTCTCTATCCGTTCCCCACATTTCAATAAATAATTGGCCAAAGTTTCATGGAGAACCGCGTATGTAGATTTGCCGGTAAACGACGGATGGAAAGTTCGTCGCAAAATGACGAGATTAAACTTTTATGATCTACATTGCCATTCCCCTCACATGGAAAAATACGACGACTACTACTCTGGATTTGTCTTCAATACGAGGAGGAGGGGATCCCATTGTAATAAAATTTGGTGAATAAAATTAGAGTAGATTCGTGGGAGGTCTTTTATTCCTACCACTTAAATCCACGTTCTTCCAGTTTGGTCCTTCTTAGGAATTCCATAAAAACCAGGACTGTGTGGGTCAGGGTTTTTAAACTACCCGCCATCTGATTTCCATAAACTTGTCTTCCTATTATCGACTATCAGTTTGAATTCGAGTTTAATCATTTTTATTCCAATATCAAAAGTTTCAAATGACGATGCCAATTGTGATGCTCTACTTACACGTGCACCATATGCTTTTAAAGCCTTTGTCAAGCGGCAGGCAAATGTTCTTGTTCTATAGCGCGGGGCAACCTGAAAAAAATTTCAACATCAATCAATTCCCATTTGTTAACACCAGTCGGTTTTTAATTATTAGCCTCTGCAGTTTCATTATCTGAATTGTAAATAGAAACCGACTGGACTTCTTGCAAACAAAATTGTAATTTAAATGGAGAGGAATTGGTTGATTGTAGTAGTTTGCATGGGTTGTGAGGGGAGCTCATGGTCGAGTGGGTTCTATTAGAGTCCATCTATTCACATTTAGTACTTTGATCCGAATCCGGAGAGTTGACTTCCTAACCGGTATTCACCCGCCGACCTAATAGATTCCCCTCAGCATTAATTCTCTTGCCTTTGGAGGAAGTTTCTGGGTCCATTGTCCATTAATTTCATCCGTGGCTGAATGGTCCGCATGTCCTCAAGCTCTAATCGTAACAAACAAGGTTGTTTCTGGGAAGTCGTAAATGCACATCCGTCCTATAGGCTTTCTAATGCACACAAATCAATAGGACGACATGCAACAATGCTACGCTTGACTGAGTCACTTCTAAAGAATGCGGAACCTTAAATTCCTGAGGGGCCACGCCACAGCTTCTTGTTATATTCATTTTGGTGGAAGGAATTCGTTCTCACAGAAGCCAATAAACCCCGAGCGATTCTTTCTTCGAATTCGGGACAATGGTTTCACTTCAAAATGTTTGCATGGATTTGAAGGAAATCAGAATTCGATCAGGCTGGGCTCGGGAGTAAAATACAACACAATGCTTAGGAAAAATCCATGATTATACAAATTCAAAACTGTAATTCATGTTAATTATATGGTAGATAACGCAATTTACTCTACTAACATACAAAAGACATAAAAATATCAAAATATGATTCCAAACCAATATCAAGCGAAAGTAGAAAGTGGTAGAAAGTAAACATAGTGAAAAGTATCAAAGAAAATCTAAACCCTTTATCCTTTCTCCTTTATCGAAGGCGGTTATCAGCTAGAGAAGATTTTACGGATTGGAGAAAGGATGATAATAAACTTTGATTTTCGCACTCGAAGTTGTGTGGGCGTTCAAGTGAGTCCACCAACTGGTCAGTCTGTTGTCCACATCATTAGTCCAGTCGAATTCAATTTTGCAATGGACGGACATAGGAAAAAGGCTGCTGACTTCATACGAGAGAAAGAAGGTGTTCTTTCATCCTTGTCCCCATGTACCGGAAACGGGAGAAGTGGCCCGGGTAGTTCTTTCCACTTCAACGAATCCGCACCCATGAGTGTGAGAGGCATACGGTTGGAGTTTAAGGCCCTGGAACGACGCTCCACGCCCTCAACCAGAACTCAATCTGAAGAAAGCCACAAGATAAAGAAGATGCGCCATGGCTACAGGCACCAAGGACCGAAACAAAGGAATGAAAAGAGTTTTGGAATTTATTTGAAGTTAACAAGGTGTGAGGAATTTAGTTTCAAATGCATTCTCCTCTTCCGTATTCTCCCTTCCCGGGGAGACCCTAACATTTTCTTTACCCTATCTTCCACCGAAGGCACAATAGTTTCCTTTGTCTTTGTGTTTCAGTCATGGCTTAAGGAGGGACTTCTGGGCAAATCCAAACAATGCTCATATCGCATCCCTCATCCGCCCGCATCCCTCCGCGAATCTTCTTCATTCATTTTCTTCATTCACACACTTTTTTTTTGCAAAAAGTCAAAAGAAGTCTCTTTTCGCCGATGGGGGGACTTCCTCACGCCTAAAAGGCAATCCAATCTGTTCCACTCCTTTCCCCCCATCCGTCAACTCGGAATTCTGGCTCAAGACTCATTTCATTCTGAATCACTTTTACTGCAAAAACATCAAATTTTATCGCATTTATTTCCCTCACACTCACTCGACTCCCCACCTTCAAGATTCACAAATCTTTTTCTATATTTCACAGCCCTGGAGGCCTTGACGGAGTTTGAATTGCAATCCAATCTCATCCAACCATGAGATTTCTCTGGCGAAGGTCTTTGAAAGATAACTAAAGAGCGAAGAAAATCATTTCCACGTCATGGACTCCGAGCTTTAAATGATGAAATCCGACTGAAACATTTTTCACATATGTTTTACGTTCCTTCATGCGTTTCCAAGTTTTATCGTTCATGCAGTTCTTGTTCGTTCGTGTTTTTTGACTTTCTCCAAGAAAATACCGACATGTATCAAGCTCCATCCGACGGAGGTGAGATGTGCTAAATCCTGCGCCAATGTTGCCAGGTTCAGATCATCCCGAAATCCTGTATGCAACCCGGCCGTTTCAAATTTGGCCCGAGGACTTGTAAGTCGTAAAATGATCCGAGGATAGTGATACAGGCAAAAAATTTCTAATTAAGTTTTTTTGGGATATTTACAACTGTAGCATTAATACCACCAAAATGTTTGACTCGGACGAGAACTTTGTGGAGATTGGCACTGCTTTGGAACCGTTGGAAGAAGGCAAGTTCAGATTTTAATTTATTGTCAATTGGGAATTAGCCATAGATTATAG
>JAAXYW010003086.1:0-12795 GCA_036851895.1 Orthonychiurus folsomi | reverse complement strand
CATTCTAAAATCATTTGCATTCTTTTAAATAGCAATAGATTCTTGTACTGTAAGACCATTGATCGTTGACTACTAAAACCAAAACCTTGTAGAATCCACCTGTACTGGTAGTGGTAGCGAGTTGACCCAGCTTGACCTCACCTGGCTAGAATTGAAAGGTCAAGTTATAGTCCAAGAAACATAGCTAACACTACCAGACATAGTAACATAAAGCGCAAATTGTTTTCAACTTTTGCTCATTCTTCATCCTCTTTTCTTGAGAGATTATAAAAGTCCTCAGCGGCGGCGGGGAGAAGATGTGGGAAAAAATGGAGCTAATAAATCCCGTTGTGTTAGGGATGAGCGGGGCGCGAAAAGCTGGTGCAAGGATTGGTCCACTCGCCCTCAACTCCCACAATGCAATTTGTATGGAACACAGCAGCGCCCGCGGCCTACCTTCTCCCTCCGTCCCTGCCTGCCTCTGTGTCGGTCAACGAACGCCAGCCACATTTCCCTCGCCCAACCAAAACAGTGGGCATTCAATACAATATTTTAAATTTTTGATTTAGGAAACGGTGGAAATAGTATCAAAATGACTTCGGCCTCTGCAGGGAATTCTGGAGCCTCGTCGAAGAGGAGAGGAAGTGAGGCTGGAGCGACCGCAGGGGGTGGAAATGCGAATGGTGCAGCGGCTGCAGCCGCTGCTGCTGTAATTAGTGCCAAAGTCAAGGCAGAAAATTTACAAGCGGACAGGGAGGCATTCCTTAATGCATTTGAAAGTGAGTTCAAGATTTTTAGAAAATCTTCTAGTGACTATAATATAGTCATTTTATTTCAAGCAATTATGATTTGCCATTGTTTAACGTTTGCTCTCTTGATTTAATTTGCAGAACCTACACAAATATATCGATATATTCGCAGCAGAATGATTCACTCGGTGAGTTTCGTGTTTAAATTCAATGAATATATTTTTGAGCAGAGTTGGAGATTCGGAGATGATACGCCCACATGTATGTCCATTTCATAACAAGTATCGTTTTTTATTCACAGCCCATTTTTTTGCATCGAAATTTATCATACATGAAGCATCGTATGTCACGTTCTCACAAGGGCCGAAAAGATTTCAAAGTAAACAGTGTTCTGGAAACAGTGAAGTGCAAACTGGAAGCAGAGCAAAGGCAACGGAAGGAAGGAAGTGCCGCAAAGGCAAATCCAAAAAGATGTTACAACATAATCCTGTTAGGATTCCAGGATCCAGACCGTCTTTGTAAGTATTTGAAAAACAGTCAATAATAATTTAGTCTTGCGACGTCTAACAACAATTTTGAACTATTGAAAAGGGTCCCCTGATGTGAAAGCGAGAGCGGAGCTACAAATTGCTAGAATATGTCATAAGAAGCGAAAGGAGATCAGGACGCCGATTATGAAGGCATTTGATGGTGTGTGTGACGTTAGAGTTTTGAGGGACGGTTCAAGCTCAAATACAAATTCGCCCAATAAAACACCCTATAATTCGATTAAGTGTCCAGTCCTATCTGTTCCCAGTGACTGCTTCAACCTGGTCAATGGCCACGTTGTCCGATCGTACGTACTGATGGTCAAAGTGACCATTCCAAAGTCTGCCTTAGTCAAAAATCTTGACTCATCATCTCAGCCATTGAGTTCCTTTCTACCAAATAAAAATGCCGAAAATGGAGTAGGCACGCATTCGAATTCTCCATCCAAGATGTCTCCCCAGCTTCTTCAAGTTTCCCGTAAATCAGCATCTGTTGCTTTGCAGCGTATTCAGAGGCCTTCTTCCTCAGGAGGAATTAAGCTTGATTCAATGGACATGAATCCAACGGTTGTCATAAAACAAGAGGAAGATTCGCCAGAACCAAAGGTGAAGAGAAGGCGCTCTGCACCAGCTGCAAGAGACACGGAACAATTTATCTATTCGAGTATCACTGGGGACAGTACTGACGACAGCATTGTGTTCATTGGTCAAGTAACAATTTATGATAAACAAATGAGCATCAATTTGGGTGATGCTGACTATGACTTACTTCTTAATCGAAGTCTTAAACGACGTTCTTCGTTAAGCCTTAGTAGACTTGTTAAACAAGAAGCATCTTGGGAAATTTTGGACTCTGTGAGATTCGAGGAATGCGCCTCTGTAAGTTTTTCAACAATTTACATCGTGTATTGTAATTCCGTAATTTGATTTGCATTACTTAATACAGAATAATCCCAAAGTTCAAAATACTCCGGGCGGGAGCGCGAAAGCAAAATTGAAAATCGCAATTCGAACTTCTCCCAAACCCTTAGGCGCATTTGTGGACCATCCGATGTCCTGTTTCGCTCCTTACTCCTTGAACGGTAGGTTTTGGCTTTCCACGATCGATGTAGCAATTAACAATCACGCAGATTTGTTTAATCTAACTGCCTACACCAAACCAACTCAATTTCTATTCAGGTGGTGCTGGAACTGGAGAGGAGAACTCCGCCGCTCCTCCACTGAAGGTTATTTACCAGTTTCTCTACAATAACAATAGTCGGCAACAGACTGAAGCTCGCGATGATCTCCGTTGTCCATGGTGTTCTTTGAATTGCTTCACACTGTACTCACTCTTGAAGCATTTGAAGCTTTGTCACACAAGGTTCCGATTTGCCTATGTGGTATATTGAAAACTTTTATACTGCCAAACATTTAACGAAAGCAAACATGAACTGATTATTTTGTCTATCGCAGCCTGTACCGAATGGTGCTCGTGTTGATGTAGCGATAAATGAATCTTTTGATGGGTCATACACCGGTTCAGCATACGACTTGGTTGCACAGCCTCCGGGGGAAGCGTTTGCAAGGAATGGTCCAACTAAGCGAACTAAGGTGTTTTCACTGATTGTGTGCAGGCCAGAGAAAGTCAAGCCCTCTTTGCAAGAATTTTTGGAGAGTGAGGAGAAAGATTCGGATCAAAGGAGAAGTTACATAACCGGGCATAATCGGTAATTTAAAAAATCAATATACTCATACTTAGAGAGTGCTCCGCTCCACAATCTAGAGATTTGAAAATTAAGAGATATTTAATTTGGAAACAGGTTGTACCATCATACTACTACATGTCTCCCAATCCATCCAAAAGAAATAGACGTGGACTCCGAAGGAGAGCCCGACCCGGAATGGCTCCAGATGAAGACCGCAATGATGATCGATGAGTTTACTGATGTTAATGAGGGCGAGAAAGAGCTAATGAAAATGTGGAACCTTCATGTTTTGAAGCATAAGTATATACACGAATACCTTCATTTCATTTAACTTGTCACGTTTGCTTTTATTTATACCCCTGAGCGGTTTATCTAATACTTAGATAATTATAGTTACGTGGGTGATTGTCAAATTCCATTGGCATGCGAGAAGTTTGTCGAGTACCAGGGAAAGGAGTTAATTCGAAAAAATTTGTACCGAAATTTTGTCCTACATTTGACAAACCTGTTTGACTTTGGGCTTCTGAGCCCACACGGAATGTACATGTCAATTCAGAAACTTCAAACCCAGATGAAAGAAAATAACACCGCCAGTTTTCTCAGGGATTCTTGGAGGGCCCATGTAAGACATTTCGGAATATGTTAATATTTGCACGCAGTTGCTGCAACATGTTCAGAGCTTTGAAGTTGCATTGTTTGTTCTTTCTAGATGCACTCACAAGCGACAGAGCCGAGTTTCAACCTGAAATCAGAACGGCCATCTGTTTCAGACATCGAGCAATCGATTTCGTCGATCAGAGCTAATCAAAAAACTGCCACTCCCAAAAATGCAAGCGGAACTGTCGTAAAGATCTTGTTGATTATACAATAATTGAGTAATTATACTTTTCGGAGAAGTATAGCATTATTTTCGGCCTCAGAAGCAAGCTACAATTAGCCTTTTGTAAACGTTTAGGTAATATTTTTAATTCCTCTCGCTGGCCTGTCAATTGCACATCACTCTTCGTAGGCATACTCTGGATCGGGATGCCAAATGTTGACTTAGTTAATGTATTGTTGGCAAATTCCAGGATTCCTTCCTTCTCCCTTTCCGACAAAGACTGTTACCGTAATCCCCTGTAAGAATTTCGACTGTGCTCTGGTTTTGCATGGCCTACTTGAGAGGAAACGTTCCATTTAATATATTCAAGTAGATAAAGACAGTTTTAGCGACCAGTGTTAATTCATTTACGCTTTGGGTGACAAAATGTGTTTCATATTGATTTGATTTGTTTTGAAAACAATTCTTATCGAGGGGTTAGTTAGTGTTTTGATATCGTCATAATGAAGCTGCCAAGTAGTGATCGGTGAGTAGTTCCATTTCCTGAAGTAGTCAAAATCCTGAGGCATACATGTAACTTATTGTTGATATCTTTTTCCTTCGCTGGTTGTAATTTAAACGGTTGCTTGACGGGTAGAACGCGGATTACTATGGTAAGCTTCAAGTTTAGAGTGTGAAAAGTTAATGTTTGGCACGCACGTAACGAGCTCTTTTCGAAGGTTTTATCGGATGAAATTGTTGCTAGTTATTAAAATACTTGCCTGCTACTGGTAATTTTCACACGAATTACGCAACACGGTAGATTATGCGAATTAACTATGATTAGCGAACGCCATTGCAATACTTCAACTATGCACTCAACCTTACTTTGTTCTCTAACTCCTGTTGTCTTTTGATTTGCTTTTGCAAATTCCCCTCACAAAGTGCCTTTTTTCTGAAGTTGAGGTTTCTCACACTAGTTTTCCCCATTCCTATATAAAATAGAAAAAAATATTTCTGATACAATTCAACTTGGCTTTACTTGCTGGACTGAGGGTCATCGAGCATCTCGTAGTCGTAAACCTAGGAAATAAATTTTGCAAAATGAAATCAGTGTTTTGTTAACGGTCGAATAAGAATTTGTACTTTTACATACTACAATTTTAATTACGCATAATTACGATAACTAATACAAATTAGGACCAATAATTCAGATTAATCAAGATCACTAAACTGTGTGATTTCTGACTAGTTTGTACAGTTAAGCAACTGGTACTGAATACGGATTGTTAATTTTCAATTTTTGAGATCCAGCCCAAGTCTTAGAATAGTTGCGGCTAATAATAAATTGACTACAAACATTCATTACATTTCATCATTCTGTTACTGCACTACTATACTGGTGCATCTAATCTTTGACTTTTAGATGACCGGCGTCGATAAGTTACGTATTTCAATATTTTGGGAATCGCGCTTACATAATACTTTAAAACTAGTCAAAAAGTTGTACCCGGCTTAGCTGTTAAGCTGTTTTGTTGGATCCTGTCTGATCCTGTAAATCCTGTTGAATTTTCTGTCTAGTCTGTAGACACTACGGATTTACGGCGACTGACTGACTTTTACGGCGCGTCATATTTTATTAATTTAATTCTCAAATTAACTTTACGGTTAGTGTGGAAAGATATTAGCTGTTCATCTTCGTATTGAATTAAAATTATCATGCATGCGTGCAATTGCTATGATAGGCCAACTCGGTCGCTATCATGACTGTAGCTACAATTACATTCGCCTTTTAAATGTTAGAACTAAATAATTATTATTATTCATATTGCCAATTCACACATGCAAGGCAGGCATGATCAGGCTGCCATATTAGCCATATGCTAAAGACAACAGACTGTTTACTCCACGTATGACTCCGCAAAAATAATTTATTAAGTTAATGGGTTTTCCCATTCCAGAGGGAAAACGGCTTTATATTTCACTTGCCATTGCCACGACATGCGGCATCATCATCGGCATGGCATGCATTTTTGTGAGAAAAATACGTGTAACTTGTGCCTGTCAATGCCATGCGATTATTGCTACAGATGACAGCAACATTAATATTACCTTGAAGAAAAGCATAGAATGAATCTGGCAATACTGACAAATATTACTTGACTAAGGTATAGAATAATATATAGATAAATTGAGTGGATGACGGATTAGAATTATGAAATTTTGGTCAATTTTTCGAATTTATTGGGGACGGATTAGGATGGGATTTTTGGAACACTCTGCAACTTCGGTGGTGTGGGTGGGAAGTGCATTTGCCGTCGGCCGAGCCGCATCCAATGAGAAGAGTCCACGCCGTTACCTGCCTTCCACGTAGAGTTTTTTTGTGGTAGAGTTGTATTCCCGGCGACTCAAAATCCACGTCTCTTTCACTCTTCCACCCGCGACGGATCCAGTCATTCCTTCCCAGATTGTCCTCTTCTCCTAACCTTAGTTTAACAACACATTTTTAATCAAAATGAAGAGTTGGTCGCTTGTTCTACTGGCTGTCTGCGGCGTTTTTGCAGAGCTAGAAATCAAGACTGATGAGGGCGTCCTAGTACTTACGAAGGATACCTACGAACAGGCCCTTTCCTCCAATGAATTCGTCCTCGTCGAATTCTGTAAGTGAACATTATGTTACTACTAATTAAGGCAGCTCCCAGCTGTTTAGCTTGTTAAGGGATTGGGAAGCACGGCAGGTGTGATTCACTGCGGATTCAGCCTGTTTGATAGAATATTTTAAGCTGACGTGTGCTTTCATTCTCAGTGTTTAATACCATTTTTGCTTTGTTTTGACCATCTTAGATGCTCCATGGTGCGGGCATTGTAAAGCATTAGCTCCAGAGTACGTTAAGGCTGCCAAACTCCTTGTGGATTCTGGCTCAGACATCAAATTAGCTAAGGTTGATGCGACGGAGGAAACTTCACTCGCTGAGGAAAATAACATCAAGGGTTACCCAACTCTGAAATTCTACCGAAATGGGAAAGCAATTGATTACACAGGTATTACAATGATTACTGAAAGTTACAAATGAGTTCAATTGGTGGTTTCCTAATAAAACAACATTTCGTAACCTTGTGAAGGTGGGCGAACCGGTGATGAAATTGTTAACTGGTTGAAGAAGAAGACTGGTCCAGCTGCAAAGACATTGGAGACAGCAGAAGAGGTCAAAACATTCTATGCTGATGCCGAAGTTGCTGTTGTTGGATTCTTCAAGGTAATGTGAACGAAATTATTATGTTAACTGATGTTTTTGTTTATGCTTGATACCATTTACGATACGAACAGGATGGTGAATCCGAAGCCGCCAAGCAATTCTTAAAATCAGCTGGTGGCATTGATGAATATCCATTCGCACTTGTTACGAAAGAAGATATCGCTACTGAAAACAAGGTCACGGGTGATACTGTTGTCGTTTTTAAGAAGGTGCCTTTTTTTAACCCAACATGTGTCTGGCGTCTAATATTTTGAACTGACCTTGACTATTTGCATGATTTTAGTTTGATGAAGGCCGAAATGATTTGACTAAGGATTTGACTGAAGAAAACATTTCCAAATTTGTTAAGAGCAATGCCCTTCCACTCATTGTTGATTTTAACCACGAAACTGCCCAGAAAGTTTTCGGGGGAGAAATCCGCAGCCATGTACTTATGTTCTTGTCCAAGGAAGCTGGACACTATGACAAATACCTCGAAGTCCAGAAGAAGGTTGCAGCTGATTACAAGGACAAGGTATAATTTCTGGATCAACATATTTTGCCAATAAATGCACGAATGCAAAGAATAATTTTTTTTTATTCTGAAGGTTTTGTTCGTCAGCATTAATGTCGATGATGAAGATCATGGCAGAATCTTGGAATTCTTTGGAATGAAGAAGGATGAAGTTCCAGCTGCCCGAGTCATTAGGTTGGCGGATGAGATGGCCAAGTACAAGCCAACAACTGATGTCCTTGGTGGAGACGGTTCTGAGATGCGAAAATTTGTTGATGATTTCCTCGCTGGAAAACTGAAGGTAAAATATAATACCCCGAAACAAGTTTATCAAGCTTCTTCTATTATATGTTGTATCTCTATAATGTTTTCATACGAATCCATTTATTTTTGCAGCAACATCTTTTGAGTCAAGAACTTCCCGAGGATTGGGACAAGAACCCCGTAAAGGTTTTGGCTGCGTCTAACTTCGATGAAGTCGTTTTTGACAAGGAGAAGAATGTTTTAGTTGAATTTTATGCTCCATGGTGCGGACACTGCAAACAACTTGCACCAATTTACGACAAAGCAAGAACCACATATATATTTAACATGCATGAGTTTGGGTTGTGAATCTGCCTGCAGATTTGTGCTTGAAGACAAGAACTAATAACATGAAATATTTAGTTGGGAGAAAAGTTTCAAGATGATGCCTCCGTTGTTATCGCCAAGATGGACGCTACAGTCAACGAGCTGGACCACACAAAGATTAACAGCTTCCCAACAATCAAGTTATATAAGAAGGGAGACAATACGGTAAGATGGCTGGCTTTAATTTTATCCATATAATTTGAGATTGTAGTTGAGTTGAGATGAAGTTCATAACTAGAAGTTACTTCTTAGCATTCTACTGTACTAATTTTTCTGAAAAATTTGCGAATCTAGATTGTAGAATATAGTGGGGAGAGGACGTTAGAAGGTTTAAGTAAATTCTTAGAAAGTGATGGAGATTACGGTCAGGCGGCTCCAGATCAGGTAAAGTTTTGTACCATCATGCAATGAACATGGTACGAATATGCGGAGTGGATAAACTAGATGACCGATCTCAAAGCCATATTTACTTTCCGCTGGGAATTTTTGCATGATTTTGTCACATGGCCTTGTCGGTAGGCAATTTCTTTATTTGCATGAAGCAAGAGCATTCTTCAACATTTCTTTAATATTTCAAGTAGTCGTAGTGGTAGTAGTTGTGCTTAATTATAATTTTAACCAAACTAATACACAAATTAGTGTTGTAGTAATTTGGCTGGCTTCTTTTAACACCTGTCGCACTTTAAATTTGCATTCGTAGGTGGTTGATTACAAGGGAGAACGTACCCTTGAAGGTCTTGAAGCTTTTATTCTAGGAAAGGAAGAGACCGAAGGAGCGACGGTCGACGAGGTAAGCACTCAAAACGATAAGTGTAGTGTTCCGCTTTCTCATTTGCTTGGGGGTTTGGTATTTGGCTGGAGATTTTTTTAAATGTGCTGTTCAGTATTACTGCTTTGCTTTTGTTGTTTTGTTATCATTGTCCACTTCAATTTAGCTCAATTTATTGAAAGTTCGCGAGTAATTCGTGTGCTGTCCAGTTGTCCACTCCGCTAATTCGTTCAGTTTGCCTTCAATTTGATTTAAATTGTTATTATGTGACCTAATTTTCTTTCTATGCTGAACAGGCTGAAGAGGAAGATGAAGACGACGATACTCCAAAGAAAGACGAGTTGTAAAACAATTGAAATTAATCCTCTAAATTTAACGTTCTTTACAAAACTACTAAAGCTTATTTATATACATGAGAAAGATGAAATTCGTAATTTAAATCAGAAATGAATAAAAAATTAAAACAACTTGTTAATTCCTGTTGTTTGCGTGCTAATCCATTTATTTTCAAACTTCTAGGTTGTAGTAGTTAAACCTACTGTAAATAATATTTACTAGGAAATAACAATACGTGTAAATCAGGTCTCCATTAAATTTGAATACTTGAGTTCCTACTGTAGTACGAATACCAACAATAAATTAAACAAATTTTAATTCAGGGCAGAACTTAAATTAAAGCTAGGATTATAAGTGGTGTTAAGGTTCACTGGTTTCAACCGGAACTGATGGAACCATTTCCTTTTCAGGGGAAGCCGGCCCATTTACCCCCTTCTTGACTGGAGGTTTCTTATTTTTCTCCAATTTTCCTTGTTTCTGAGGTTTTCCGCCACCCTTTTTCTTCCCGGGTTTATCTTTTTCTTCGGTAACGCCTTGCTGTCCACCATACTTGGCCCTCATAGCGGCTATACTTGCAGTCTCCAATTTTTGAAAAAGAGGTACAGGCTGAAATAAAATACAAAGTAAGCAATAAAGTTATTGGATGTAACCTTATTCTGAAAGTTATTTCGTTATAATCACTCGTTAAAAAAAAATTTATAGTCAGGTTAGTTAGTTACCTTTCCAATTTTATGCCCCACTGGCACAAAAGCCTGGACGAATAACGGGAATGCTTTGCTGTCAGTATTCAGCTGTGATCGGATTGTTTGACTCACAGTTGGCATGAATGGTTCTAAAAGTATTGCGAGAACATAAACAATTTGAGCACCCAAGCCACAAACGGTGCCACTTCTCGCCGCTCTATTACATAAAATAAAGTATTAGTTCAGTTCAGTTTAACGGCTATCAGTTCTCGATTGGGAATGAATAAACTTACCCATCAGGTTGTTTCATGAGCGCCCAAGGTTGTTGGGATTGGAAATATTGGTTTCCTAGTTTGGAAATAGCCAGAATTTGCCGTAGGGATTCTTTGAGCTTGCAGGCATCCATAAAATTAATGTATTCAGTGATTTCACGGTTCACTTCCGCCATTACTTTGTAATCATCTGGGGTCAGAGACATCTCGGGCACTTGGCCATCAAAAAACTTTTCCAAAAAGGTGAGAGATCTGCGAAATACAACAGCAATAGCATATTTAAAGGTTTAAGTACTCGTTAGCAAAGTACCAACTATTAATTATACCGACCTGTTTATAAAATTCCCCAAATTGTTAAGTAGCTCGGAGTTATTTTTGGTCATAAAGTCGTCCCATGAGAATAGCTGAATCCTGGCTTTCGGGACGGATAAATATCAAATAGAAACGCCAAATATCTGCGGGTATTCCTGTTTTTAAAAAACAAGTTTTCATCTTTAAAGCGCTAGCTAGCATTGACAAAGGAATTTACGTCCGATTTCTTACCTGTTTCGACAGCATTATCGCCAAAAACACCAACGCTACGACTTTTTGAAAACTTGCCTTCTTCGTAATTCAGATACTCTGTGGCAATGATGTGACGAACGACCGTCCAATTTTCCTTAGTACCCTTCAATGACGCAGGAAAAAGTATAGAGTGAAATGGAACATTATCTTTCGCCATAAATTCATAATAGTCAATATCAAAGTCCGGGTTCTTCCACCACTGTTTCCATTCAGGAGTGTAGCAGGCAGTCATACTAATGTAACCAATAGGTGCGTCAAACCATACGTAGAACACCTAAGTTGAACAAGTCAGAAGTGAAATTTGCAATGTTTCAACTACAGTATGTTCAATTACTACCTTACCTTGTCTTTAAACTTCGGAATGGGTACGGGGGTTCCCCATTTCAAATCCCGAGTAATACACCTCTCCTTCAAGCCTTCTTTCATCCAACTTTTAGCAATATTACGAGCATTTGATGTCCAAGAAAGGCTAGTCTTTTCTAACCATTCTTCAAGCCCCACTTCAACTTCTAGTTTCGGCAAATCCAGAAAAACCTGGATAGAAACAAGTACAGTGTAACATAAATTCAAGCTCAGTTTCATAAAACATCTAAAATATTGTGAACGTACCTGGTCACTATTTTTTGTAATTACTTCCTTAGAGTTGCAAATTTTGCATCGTGGATTCTTCAACTCAATTGAATTCGTCAATCGACCGCACTTGTCGCACTGGTCTCCCCTGGCATCTTCATAGCCACAAGAAGGGGTGGGACAAGTCCCTTCTACAAATCGATCTGAAAGAAATCGCTGGCAAGGCACGCAGTATAATTGCTGGACAACCATTTCTTTAAGATATCCATTTTCATTGAGTCGCAGAAATATATCTTGGCCAACCCTACAAATTAAAATATCAAACGTTTAACTTCTATATGCGTAGCATTTCCGTTGCTGCCTAAGTTCCAATTGTTCAAGTTAACTTACTCAGTTTGTTCTTTCGTCGTTGTTCTTCCGTAAGAAATCAAATGATATTCCAAACCACTGATAAATTTCTGAATGCAATTTATGGTATTTGTCACAAATCTCTTGTGGTGTTATTTTTTCCTCGAGTGCTTTCGTCTCTGTGGCGGTCCCGTACTCATCAGTACCGGAAATATACAGAATATTTCTTCCTCGAGCACGGCAATACCTTCAAAAAAATTTGCATTAAGTTGAATCATTTAAATTTGATTAATTTGACTTCTCACCTTGCAAATACATCAGCAGAAAGAACACATCCTATGATATTTCCCAAGTGTGGAACGTTATTAACGTACGGCAAGGCAGATGTAATAAAGTAGTTCTTTTCACCAGGAACTGGAAGTCTGATTATAAGACAAATTAGCTTACGACTAATTTCAGATTAGAATAAATGGTACGACTGTTCAGCTTTACTTACATTGGGCCATTCCTCTCCCTCACGGGGCTTGAAAAAACGTCTGTTTCGAACCACTTCTTTGCCAATTCTATTTCCTCCTGAGCAACCTCATTCTTTGGAATTTCAGCTTCTGTGCTCTAAAAACCAAAGATAATGCATAATTTCTATCCTTTATCCATACATGTAAAAAAATCTGCATTGCATTGTAGACATTTAAAGAAGATTAAAAGTTCGATATCTAATCTGCAAAGCACCAAATTACAAAAAAAGTCATCAAACAAAAGTGCTGTAGTCGCCAAATGTAGGCATAATAATTGTCAGAGTTCATGATGAAACCTGAAACGAACAGACTCGAATCGGATTACATCATCCCATTGTTCCGACCCCTACAGCTGTTGGTCATCAAAATGACCACGGCTTTATAAGCGAAACTAGCAAAAACTTGCAAGTACTTTAAAAACAAAAATATCAATCTAAACTACCATACTGGTCTGACCACTAACTTACCATTTTGAGGTTACTGTTGAACAGCTGCCGTCCAATTATCTCCAAGAGTAATTTTGCGTGCAGTCAATGCAGTGACGGAGCTGCGAAATTAGTTTTGTCGGCAAAGACGTGCCAAAATTAAGGCTTCCCGCGCCGTGGCAGCCCACCTC
>JAAXYW010003085.1:0-12796 GCA_036851895.1 Orthonychiurus folsomi | reverse complement strand
GCCGGAATATTGGCAGTTTTATGTACGTCGAATCGCAAAGGCATGCGGTGCTCCATTCAGTCTTTTATAAATGCGTTCGATAATGTACGTACTTCATATGATGAGGCTGGAGTAATAATTCTAGCAAGTAGAGAAAGCAGGCAAGCAGTTTACGCGGCCCCGTTAATCCAGGTCATGCCGAACGAAGAAAGTTGGATTTGTGGTTTAGCTGAAGTTGTGTGTGTGTGTGCTTTTAACTATCACATTGAAATGTATTTTTGGTTTTGACAGGTAATGGTGGTTGAAGATGGTGGATGGGAAGGCTGGGGCCGAGAAAGTGGAGTCGTGGACGGTTCATGAGTCGCACTCGCTCCCGGCTCGGCCATGCGACTCTGGAGAAAGTCCTCTCAACCAAATCTCCGAATCGGACAACGACCAAACTCCAGCTTCGCTCTCCTTGCTCAACCCCTCCTTTTCTACGTCGTTCTTCTGTGCATTCTACAAGGTAAATTTTACCGCATGATCAATTTTTTAAAGATTTTTTTGGTAGAAATAGAAATAATAGAATGTAGTTGGTTCAATACCTCTTATTTTTCTCGACTTTTATGTTTGTTTTTATTGAAGTTTGTGTATTGCAATTTTAATATTTGCATGAAATGTGTAGCCAGGAAGTATTGCACAAATACGACTTGGCATGATACGCGATATTTTCGGAGAACATGTGAATGTTTGGATAGGATTAACCTAAAACCCGGGTATTACGTAGTATTACGTACACTCATGATGTTCCCAAGTAAATTAGCACGCCTGTAATCAAACCCAGACATCAAATACATAATGATGACAAAGTATTAATTACGCATCCGTATTCCAGAAAGTGGTGGCTGTCATAATACCAAAATCAGGCTCAGCAGCAGGATGCACGATGCACTAGAAACGCAAACCAGCCCTAGTTTTAGTTTATCCGTATTTAGTCGTCTCTCAATTCTATTTATTCTGTCCGACTTTGACTCAATCCAATAAAAGATTCCCCCATCCATTGGTTGGTGTAGGATTAGTTGGTTCGACTTTACGTAACGCGGAATTCCTTTGTCGATCCGCTTAATTAAGTTACAGGCGGGAAAAGTTTGAACTTCCTAGAGTTTAGTTTTGAACAACTTGGTAATAAATACATCCTTCACTGCCTAGCTCTGCCAGTACGGTGCCTTGGATCCGAATTTAATTGGGATTTCCCAACTCCCTTTGTCTTCAGAGGGTAATAATTGTCGCGGAATCCGGTGGATGATAATTGAGCGGATTTTGGTTCCCAGTGTCGGTGAGAACTGCTAAAAGTTCATTCATTGGGATTGAGTTGCGTCCCGTCNATTGGGATTGAGTTGCGTCCCGTCCCCATCTCGCGTCGTCCGCCGTTGTGGGTGAAGCTAGGCTAGACTCAGCTATTTATTTGTGACTTATTCTCCGGTTGGACTACAAATTAATGTGGGTCTAACATGGCGGGGAAACATGTTCTGGAAGGATAATGACGTTGTTTGGCGGAGGTTCGTGGTTGGAAAACTTTGTCCCTTATTATCTTCCCATCGGCTGAGGGGCATCATTAAAACTCGGGGAACAATCCCGCGCCGAGTCAAAGTGTTATTATCCGTGGATCCCCTCCTACTTTTTCTTACCTTCGTCGACGTTTTGAAATTGTTGTCCATAACTTCAGCTAGAAATTGCAACTCTTCGTCTTGAGGATTTTAAGTGTATGTTTCGCCATTGTAAGTGTGTCATGCAAAATATGCACATGGTTAGACGGCTCCGTGTGTCCGCGTGTTCCTCCCTTGGATTTATTTTTCAAATTTTGCCCATTAAGACGGAAATTCCAATTCATGCATTTACGTATTTTACATTTCTTTATATTTTTGTGACACGACATATTCCATGTTCAGATTTGACGTCATGGGTGAGGGGAAATAAAAAGATTTTTTTTCCAGGTACACTTTTTAATTGGGCAAAGTCACGTGGGACCATACAATGTGCGTAGTGCCGTAGTGTAGTAATCTTAAATTAGCTTTCCCTTGAGAGATTGTGGGTTTGACAAGGTAGATAATGGGAAAATGTGAATGGAGTGTTTGAAATGATCCCATTTCAAAGTCGAGAACGGACGATTAGGCTCAAATAGAAATTATACCCAACTCGTTTAAGGCCCCCTCCACCATAAGTACTACGAAGACCTGGTCGAAGAAAGGCTTTTCGCAATTACTTTCTGACACTCATTTATCTAAACTTAATTTTTATTGCGACTCCGAAGTAGTAGTCTTCTACACTAAACCAAACTGCTTTTCCCTTTCCATTTGGTTCTGAGCGTGACGTGGCCCGTTTTCACAAATCGCAGAAAACGACAGAGCATACCAGGAGTAGGAGCAAAAAGCAATTCACCAGGTTTCTTTTTGCGAAAGCGAAAACCTTCATCATTCTTCCCCATTTCCCAATTCGCAACACAAATCACGTTTTCCGTTATCGAAATATTTCGTCTTAAATCTACTACTGAATCCATGGGAGGCCAGGGCCCCCGCCATTTCCCATAAATGCAAGTGTGAATAATTGTAGCCCATAAAAAGAGGTAATGATGGAAACTCCCCATCCCTACGTCACGTCTCCCTCCAAGTATGTGTGTGAACCAAAAAAATTTATGACCTGAATTTTTAAAAGGGATAACTTGACAAGATTTTGTCTTTTTTTTTATTCTTCTCACAATATAATAAATGATCTTCAGAGATTCGATCGTGCGAAGCAGCCGCGGCATAGTATATGGGAAACTTTTTCTTCCCTCCTTTCCTTTTCCTGTGTGATAAAATCCCTTTGAGAAAGTTTTGTCCCAAGCCTTTGACAGGGGTGGGTGGAATGCCTTACTCATCCTATGCTATGCCATTGTATTCTGATGATTAGACCTGGGCGTCAGGGTGCATATAATCTAATGGCTTGACTTGTCTGTGAGAGAAAGGTATGCTAGGTACTATACTACGTTACGTACCGTACTTTCCCCTTTCATAAGATATTGCCAAGGGAGGAAAGGGGGAAAGATGCAAATGATGTTAAATGGTTGTTGGCCGAGGGGATGCATATTTGATTAGCCAAATTTCTTACTCTCTTGGATGGGGGAAAGGGAATCCAACAGATTTTATGTATAAAGCAAGCCATCCCAGTCCCATGCAGGCCATGGCCATGATTGTGATTCGTCCATGTCTCGTTTACTGAATGCTCAGAAGGAAAATATGCCATTTTCGTTTTCTCCCATTCCAAGGTCTGGATTTTAGGCCTCCAAATTCCCATGAATACAGATGAAGGCCCCCTATTATCATTAGAATATCCAGAGTTTTGAGTACACCTCTGAGTTTATTTTTCAGACTCAGTTGCAGGACGCCGAAGTCATTAAAAGCTGAAACTGAGGAGCCCGTTTTAATTTTTTCGTTTTAATTTACATTTGCATTTGACTGAAGCTTTCCCTTACGACACAAATGTGGATGAATCCAGGTGTTTCAAATTTGCTGGGTAATTAATCAAGCTCTCGTGCCTGTGTGTTTGCATTTGCCTAACCAACCAGGAGGCGGAGTGACGGAGACATAGTCGTAGTATACATTTAATTTTCGTTAATGCCCATGCACCGTCTGTGGGGGTTCTTTCTTTCACTTTTTGTCCTCGTTTTCTTTGTTTTTTTTGTGTCATCGGTCGTACAAACATTGGGAAAGTAAAACAGTTGCCAGGGGACGAAGGACGGTTAATGTACGTACGTACGGGCGTCGTTGTTGTCGTCGTCTCCTTTCCGCAAAAGATTGCATGCAAGAAGCACGGGGGATGAGACTTCCTTAGTAAATCAATCATTTTGAAGTGTCTCAGTTGCAGTCCTTACGTACGTACGTACGCATGGCCTTTTGCATCTGCAAAATAAACTTTATACACAGTACAGTACAATAGCAGCGGTCGGGGGGATATGGTAGTTGGTAGTGGAAAGACTTTTCCCATTTGAGTGAGTGAGGAGAAAGGCAGCTTTCTTCATGCATGTACATGTATGCAGGCCATGGCAGTGCGGCTTTAGCGGCGTGACGCGGGCGGTGAAAGTCTGTTGAGACAAAGCATCTTGATCTTGGGGAAATGTGTAGACAGAAGAAAAACTGAAGATCAATACTGATGAGTCAACTCTCCCGGGAGTTCTCAATGTACTCGTACTTGTGTGGGGGCACAGTACGTACCGTACGAATGTACGGTTTCTTCGACGGCATGGGCAGATTGGAGGAAAGGGGCATTTACTATTGTCAGGCAAAAAGAAGGAAGGGGATGGATGGATGAACTACGTATGGCATGGCATGGCATGGCCTGGCGCAGGCAGTGGAGAAAATATTTTTTTTTACTTCATCCAACTAATGCATTGATGTGGTTCTTTTTTTTTAACTGGATTCCAGGCTGCTGTGAGACGAATTCGGAGAATACACTCAGTTCCGTGTATGGAAGCCTCGTGAATGGGGGGACGGGGAATGGCGGGAACGGCGGGAATGGGAATGGAGATGATTGGGAGAACGGCGGCGTGCCCTCGGATGCGGAGTACATTACCGCCATTATTGGGGAATCCATCGTGTTCAACTGCCATGTCGAATTCCCGGAGGGCTACCCTGTCCCGTACATTGTACAATGGGATAAAAAGGTAAGAGAATGGATGTTTTGTAATATGTACATACATAATTTTTACGAGCTTAATTGCAGTTGAAAATAAACCAATTGGAAATTTTATAAAAGTATTCTAACGTAGTCAAAATGAAATTCTTGGCCGGCAAATAGTCTTGCATCGTAAAAGCGTTTAATGGCTAAAACAAAACGTTCCATTGCATCGTCTCATCTTTTCCACAATTTTGACTTGCACAGAGTGCAAATCCTTTGTTTACCACCCAAGTCGTGGCCTTTAAAAAATCCTTCTCCGTTTTCAAAATCCATCCACGTCGTGGAATATTTATTTCCAAACGCATTTTGGCTCCTTGTATGAAGGCGGAATGTTTCCTCTCGAGATCAGGTGGTTCTTATCAGGGGAAAAGAAAAAAAGATTAAGAAGGCAATCCTGGTTTCTATACTGTCATAACGAAATGTCACCTTGGGGACGTTTCTTCCGTAGCCTGACTGTTCCATCCGTGAAGCTATGTAAAGTAAAGCCGAAAGCCTTACTCCCTCGTTGGCTCCCAGCACCGTCCAAAGTGAATGCGTGCATGGATTTTTTGGCAATGTTTTTGAAAGCGGCTTCGATATCCGCCAAGCCAAAAGAATGGGGGGATCTCGTCCCGTCCATATGCATTTTTATCCAAAATTGCATAAATATGGATGAGGTGGGGGGAAGAAAAGGGCTGGATGGGGCGGGAAAGTTCCCGGTGCCCCAAAATCCTTCGTTCTGGATTTTGGATTGGATTTAAGAAAATATTTGCCGGATCTGGTAGAAAAAGAGCAAAAGTTAGTCGAAAGACTCAAATCTTATGTGCCGCCGTGTGGCCTGGCCGGCCTCACAATTTCCCACGCAGATTAGAATTTCTAATAGAAAGTCCTTGTGGGGAATTAAGAAGAGGGAAATCCAACTTTTTCCATCCGCCAGGCGGTTTAATTCCACTCAAGTTCATTTTGAAAATGTTTCTATTCCCTGTTACGCTACGCTAGCGGGATTTCCTCCATAAAAATAATTGAATCACGATCAGGATGGGCAGGAGCCACGCCTTGCCGCCGCACCAATCCTGGTGCCAGATTACGTAATGCATCGTAACGTAGTACATTATTTGGACGCGGACCATGGCCATTCTCCCCCTCCAGTCCAGTCAAACCCAATTGAGTGAAACATTGTCCGATAAATGTAAATTGAGAAAATATAGCCCCCTGATTATGTGGAAGTGAAAGCGGTAGGATGGAGGGAAAGTTCCATTCATTCACACATATAACGTGTACCCCCAAGGATCCGATCTCCGGGTAGTAGTAGCTGGCGAGCTCATAGGAATAAATAAGTAACGCGGGAGCATTTGCTTCCCTCTCTCCCCTTACATATGTAGTGAAGGATTCACATACTTACGGACGGGAATATTTTATTGGCAATGACAGATAGCAAATTACATTCTTTCATTTTTCCCTTTTCAAATCCGACAACTTTCCTCCCCGCACTTTCTCCTTCCCAATTTCCCTCCTCTTCTTCTTGTGACCTGACTTTCTTCTTCAGGAAAGGCGGCCAGTCGTGAGGTTCATACAAATGCTATCAAGGAAGCCGTTTCCACTCACCCCCAATCTTCCTGAATTCAAAAAAAGGTTTTGGCAGGAGAGATAAAGGCGTATGTACGTCCTTCCCTGTCTTCACGTTCAGTTTGCGTGTCTTCCTTACCTTAATCCTAATTTTCTTCCTCTCATCCTCATCCCCAGCCGTTGTGTCACATCAGCCAAGGGGCAGGTAAAGTAGTAAGGCCATAGCAAATCCATCCACTCGTTGGAGAGGAAAAATCTCGTGTGCCGTTAGGTTGAAATTCGAAGGATTAAAGAGAAATCAGGGATTACATCGTGATGTTTTACGGGGAATGGCAATTACTCTCCAATTTCAACGAATTACTGGGCATGGATTATTTAAACATTTGTCCGAGGAGTGGAAAACCATGTGAATGTGGATCCATCTCATTAATTACCCATCCGGCAATCAGAGCAATTTGTGACGCAGTCCGTACTTTCTCCATTGTACAATGCTACATGGGTATCCTCATGCTTTATTAATGGTTAGTGGATATGGCATGACTAGTACGAATCTGAGGTACTGTACTGTGACATACAAACTCGCCATACGGCGGCAAATATGGTGAAAACGCATAACGTAACGTTGCGTCCGTACGTGTTGTTATGCTTCCTTTGTTTTTTCTGGATTTGGAAGGGAAAGCAGAGCCGAGGACAGAACAAGGAAAACACACAAGTCTCTGAATGCATGAATTGCTTTCTCTGCCCTCCAAGCATTTCCTGTTACCCCGTGTGTGTGTGTGTGTGTACGCAATGGAATTTATATATATGCTCATGTGTGTGTACCATTCACACACACACCGGCGGTAATATCCATCTTCGCCGTATTTGTTTCACCCACTGGAGTCAGTCTCACAGATTCGGTTTGTCGGTTGGGTTCCCTTTCCTTTTTACCATCCCGTCACCGTGTACGTACGTATGTATGTTATGTGCTCTTCAGATTTTGGAATCGATTCACTGGGCATCCTGCGTGCAGGGATAGCGATGGCGGGATCTTTGAGTTTTCACAGGACTTGAACTCGATAAGAAAGAGTTATTAGGTTTTATAACCCAGTCGGATATCCATGCATTCACGCACGCACGTACGTACGGAGAGTCAGCCAGCCAATGGCGAGCTCGTACGTATTCCTACGCGAAGGCGGATGATTCTTGATTGAATGGTTTTGCTGTGGCTTCGGAACGGGAGCATCAGACGGACGGAAAACCGCGGACGACCGAAATTTAGGCCGATATTAGAAGACGGGGAAGATTTTGGAAGGAGCAGAAGCTGGGCTTGCATTTTCTGGACGTGCCGTACGTAACGTAGCATGAGTTCGCGGCCACAGCGAAGACATAAATTCTCCTCAAAAGGGAAACTCGAATTTCAGTGGGGATGAGGATGGCCGGAAAAGGAAAACAGTCAGTGGTCAGTCTGTAATGTAATGGTGGATGTAGTTAATACTCCGGAAAATATTTGAAAGGAAGAATGGCGGTATGGCTATTGGAATGGTAGGGGGAAAGTCAGAATTTCCCCCTCGCCTTGGCATTTTGGATTGGGTGTTTCAGTCCGTCAGTCAGTTTTTGGGGGTCTGTCTTGGAATTGGAAGGCCATTGAACTCTGTGGTGTAGTGTAGTGTAACTTCTACTACTGTTGGGATTGTAGCCATTGGCATGGTATTGGCAGGCGGTAGGTTTGAGTAAAAGTGAAAGCAGGCAGCTTCTGAAATAAATGTGAATGTGAAGGAAGTGAATTGAATTAAAGAAAACTTCCTTCTTTTTGGTAGAGGGGGAATTGATGGGATGGATGGATGGGTCTTTACGGAGTAAGGAGCTTGAGGATGAAGATTAAATCCTGTGAAAAGATTTGTACGTATTTAGTTTGAAATACTGCTGGAAAATCAACATTTGGAGGAGAGCAGGTCCTATGTTTGAGTAGGAGGACTTCTATGTATGTACTACGTACGCACCTTCACCTTACGTAATTTGAATTACTGCCTTACAAAATTTCTGAAGGAGGTTTCCTTGGCTTGGCCTAGGTTTATGCCTACGGGAAAAGAAAGAAAGTTGGTCTTTGGAAATGGTTGGATGGATACACGGGATTTCCCTTCGATTTTCGATAAGTCCGGAGCCAAGACGAGAGGTGGAAATAAATCGGGGAGGGAGAAATGGGTTTGGATGGCATGGCAGGCGAGTAAAGGAGGTCGGAGTTGAGCCCAACATTAAGTTGAGCGGAAGCTCAAGTCATTTTTATGTTTTCCAAGATGCGTGTCAAGATTTTAATCCTTTTTTCTTTTTCCTCCCGCTCCGAGTAGTTCTACCCCCGTCACTTGTCATGGGGATGGCGGGTTTGTTCTGTAGGACACCTACAGTACTTGACGACTCGAGTTTCCTTTTATTTAAAAAAAAAGTTTTGAGGATATTTTGTATTCGTTGACTGCTTACAAAATGCCGGTAGAAAAGGGAGAAACCCTTGAGTTTAGTAGTTCCTTTTCCCGCACGTCATTTTTTGAAATAGGTCAAGTCAAACTTCAACTTCTCCCCGCTTGCTCCGTATCCTTAAATGACAAGGAGGTTTTGAGGAGTTGACGTGAAAGGGGAACATTGAGAAATATTTTGGATGAAGGGGGGACGCGCTTAAACGCGGAGTGAAAGGAAAGTGAAAGTTGGTTTTGTGGAGGAAAAGCCCATGTCCCAATTCAAGACTCGTCTTCAATTCACAGGAAAGGAGTCACAGTCACGAGTCAATATGCCAAAAGACCGTGCGTTACGGTCCCGTCATCTTCCATAACTAAAAATTGCATGGACTCTCAACTCCACTTATCGAAATTCGACCCCCGTCACATTTCACTTTTGCTTTCACTCAAATGTGCGAAAGCACTTGGTTGGGAATGAATTGATCCTTGCCGCCGGGGAAAGTATTTTACGACCTCGTGTATTGCTCCTTGCGTGTATTTGAGGTTGATGGCAGGAAAAAGTCGTAAATGGGCCGGTCGGGCCAGCAAGATAAGCATCCGAATGAATGACATGCTCTTTCTGAGTGACCAGGACAAGCCATTGTCATTTTAGGTGGTGGATTAGCCTCGGCTATTCGAATGACGGTGGAATTCGTCAAAGTTCGAAAAAAGAGAGGCGGAAATGTGAAAATTTGAAGGATAATATACTAAAAATGAAATATTTGCATATGGTCTCGGGATTTGAAGTGTTCCCACTTTTCTGGTACCTCCGAAGTGGTAAAAAATAATATTTTCATTTTTCTCTTTCCAGGGAGTGGAAATTCCGATCCACATCTGGTACGATGGCTACCCAACCCACAGCGGAGAAGGTTACGAGGGCCGGGTGGCGCGAGTGAATCCTAATAGCTCATACGGACTCGCTTCGCTCAATTTGACTGCAATTCGGGAGTCGGACCGCGGTTGGTATAATTGTCGCGTCTATTTCCTCAATCGGAGTCCACCACCACAAAATACCAAAAACATTTCCGGGAGTTGGTATCACTTGTAAGTATTTATTTAAAGTCTTTCAATTCATAATTATCTCTCGATATTTACATTCATTATTTCTAGGGACGTTCATGCTCCGCCACGTTTCATTCACACCTCCGATGACGTCGTGTACACCAAAATCGGGAAAAACATTATCCTCCATTGTCGAGCGGAAGGAACGCCGCCCCCTGAAATCGTGTGGTGAGTTGATTTGGTTTGTAGACCATGGCATGGCACAGGATTATGAGTATTTTTGTATTCTTATTTAATGGGATGGTTTTTATGAGAGAAAGTTAATGCAAATAGCAGGTATCAGGTATTTTATGAGGGAATATGCAAAAATGTTTGCATGAAACATAACAGGTTGTTGTCAGTGTAATGGAACCTGGCGCCGTTGGAGTTTGGGAAAGCATTAAAAATTTAAGAGTTTCACGGGAAAAGGGTGAAATACTACTGCTCCGAACTAAGAAAAAGTATTGGTGTCGTTTGGCAGGGAGTTTTTTTTTTGCACGGGCACAATGAAATGTGTGCTTAGTACTTTGGCCCGCCCACACTGTGCGAGGCTGTGTTGGACGACAAACATTACAGAAGGCTCGGGGGTACTAAAACTCCGTCCTCGGCTGACAGTCATAAAATTTAGGGCGAACTGGAGAATGGAAATAAAATCCGTATTTTTTTCAACTCTTTTTCTCTCCGAGCGGGCAGGAAAAAAGAGGGCGGAGAACTGGAATTAGGTTGAACAAATAAAGGATGATGAAACTCCAGGTTGTGTTGATGGATGGTACTAAATGATTTGTCTGTTTATTTCACCTCGATTTCTTATATCCTACTTTATAACCATTCTTTGGTGGTTTTTACAAATATTGCACCAGGTCTATCGGTATCTATCGGGTTTAGGTAGTTGTTAAATTTTTTTTCTTTGAGATATACAGTTATGTATAGTGACTAAAAGAAAAAATTGAAAAACGCAGGGAGTTTTTAATTACATGAACTTTATAAAAGATTCAAACAAATGTCAAATTTATAGCTCTTAAAGTAGAACCTGGAAGCTGAATACATATTTGAATAAAAATAAAATCCTGTCAGGACTTACCTGTAGAGCTAGTTCTTTTATCCTCAGATCTTACTCAAGTACACAAAAATGTCCTCCTGCAAAGTAATCATATTCAGTCTACTCAAATCCACTCGAAAAGCTCTTACCACTTTTTGAAGCAAAGCGTAAGGCTTTTATGAGTACACACATAATCAAAAACCTTTGGGCTAGGGAAACTAGTAATGTTAAAATGCAAGGTAGAGCACGGAGCTGAGTGCTTAGTTTTCATACTTTCCTCGTGGATCCCCTGTGCCAACAACAACCTCTTCAAAATATCAAACATATAACTGAAGTGACTGACGCACATATTTACTATAGTCAAACCTTGGTTATAGGTTTAAATTATATATAACATCAGATTCGGTTATTGCCTATTTTCTAACTTTTTAATTATTTTTAATGTTATTTAATTTGTATTGATTTTGTATAATTACATTTAAATTATTTGTTTGATCCTTCCTCCCTCATTATTGTCGAACTGGGATCCCCCATTGGAATTGAAGATGAGTTGTGGAGATAAGTTATATTTACAAGCTGATTTGAATCAGCCATACTACGTCATGCTCTTGCATGTGTGGGTAACTTGTGCTGTATTAGCTGTATGCTCTCGTAGTCCTTCCTCCCTCTCTTCGTCAAGTTAAAATGAGAATATTAAGATAGGTATAATTTATTTCCTTGGGGAGAAGCGTTTCACACTGAAGCGCGTCAGAAACACTCCTGTTTATTAGGAAAGCACGGAAAGTGAAAATTCAATAGGAAAATGGAACTCATTTCCACGGAGCGACGCATCCAAGTTGATAGTTTTGTGAGCTTCAACGTATCCCCGACCCCCGCCGTCCTTCCTGTCTTGCAGACATATCCTATTTGTAGTTCCTTTCTTAATATGTTAATCTCTTTCCCTGGCACTTAGCTCATTCTTTCCCGTACATTACATTTACGCTGGAACTGCTACTTACTGTAAAGGAGAAAGGGTTTGCCCCCTTCCAAGGGAGAATGCATTTCGTTGAGTAGATCTTGAAGTATGCATAAACCAGGACACACCATCCTCCTCCTCAAGATGGCAATTTGATTAACTAAATGGATTCCCGCTCGTATTCCCGCCTCTCTGTCGTGTCTGTCTCTTTCAGTTCGGGGAAATCGCATTCATTTTTCTTCCTGGAGAGGAAAAACAGGTAGAATCCTATAAATAGATGCAGGAACTTTGAAAATGTAAATAACCTTTGGGAAAGAAATGTTCTCCTTTGACCCTTGACAATGTTAACTTTATTTGCTGTAGTTCTACAGTATAATATTAATGTGATTTACTAGTTTTGCAATATCTAGAAATAACCTTGCAAGCAAAATCTTAAAGTAACCGTGCTATAATCTTAAGAAAATATTGTGCACTTTTGTAACATTGCACATGCACATATAAGTTTTGTTTTCGAACCAAATGTTAGAGTGTTGCAAATGAACACTTGCATAATACAATTACAATTGCATGGCTTGAGATTCTCAAGTTGAGAAGGGAACACATGCCAAGATTTCCATGAACAATTTCCAAAGCTAGAAGCCTCCCGGATTTCATTTGTGGTAGTCGAAGCGTGTGACAGATTCCAGGAATTATGCTCCTTGAGGAGTTACCTTTTGGGGATTAAAATTTAATTTGGGGGCGCCGTGTGGATTGTATTGAGCGAAGGCGGGTTATAATTCACACTCATGTGTTGTTGTTTTGCCACACCAAGAATAGTTTCCTTCGTAGTGTTATTCCCGGGGACCCGCCACTTATAACTTACTTTGTGAATGGGTGCAGGCGGGCGGGGTCGGTGGGAGCGGAACGAATGTTAGTTACGAGGAAGACGTGGAGAAAACCCGCCTGCCGCCTGCCTGCAAGTTTGCTATAAGTAGGTGTTCCGTGCAAGGATTTTGCACGTCTTCGGTAGGAATACGAGTGAAAGCTCAAAGCTAACTTGCATTTGCAGCTGACGAACAAGTACACCACCCACGAAAA
>JAAXYW010003084.1:0-12816 GCA_036851895.1 Orthonychiurus folsomi | reverse complement strand
CAATATTTCCCTTAAAAATCATATTGGCCACGCAAACACATAATTTAATGGACGTTTTTACTCTTTAAACCGGATTGCAGGTTTGTAAATGATGAAGGCCAACAAATGCATAACAGACAGACCACCAGAATTTTTCTATGGTGCCACTTGCACATAGTTATCTGCGTTGTGATCTAAGCATGTGCATGTGTTTTTAACTTTAATTTTCAAAAATGCAAGACGTTTTGTGTTTTAGATTAAAAGGGACAGTAATTGTACACATTTGGTGGAAAGTGCTCCTTTTGACGCTGTACACTGCAATAATTGTAGTGCTTCATAAATACACAGACCTGGATTTGAACTATGGACAATCTCTTACTGTGGTTATTGGAGTCGTCGTCGGCTTGCTGCTTGGATTTCGATCAAATTCGGCGTACACTCGGTCTGTCAAAGTTAAAATTTCAAATACCATATATTAAAGTTTTCTTATTGACTTTTTTTATGCAGAATTATGATTTTTAATAAGAAATAGATGGTTTTTTTTTACAAAATTATAAATAATATATCAAATCTAAGCGAAAAATCTGCTATTAAGGAAAGTTAACATAATGTAATTTTCTTGAAATTAGATATGAAGAAGGACGCAAAACCTGGGCGTCGATGAACAAATCCCTTCGGATGCTTGTAATGGACATTTGGATAAATGTGACTGGTTTTGAAACCAAGGACATTGTCGACAAGAAAAGTGCGATTAACCTATGCGTTGCATTTGCGATTGCAATGAAGCACTACTTACGACAAGAGTATTCCCGCAAATACCATGACCTCCAACAATACATTCCGCATTTAAAATCCCATTTTACCCCATCATCATCTGGCCCACAACAAAATTCAAACAATAGCGCCGTCACTGTGACCGTAGAATCCAACGGAAAAGCCGACAAATTCAAGAAACCCTCCTCGACCGGATTTGCATGGGAAGAGGCGGTGCCCACAAATGTTCCTTTGGAAATTATATGCCACTTGAAATCATATTTCGCTTATCTGACAAAAAATAATTTGGTGGGCATACCCATCGGTTCCAGCATCGGCGCTTGTAAGTCAAGTCACATTATAAATTTTAAATTATTTTGAAATTTATTAGCACTTTTTATAATTTGTGTGGCGATTAATTATAGTTAATTTTAAAAGCTATTGGCGCACTAACGGACTATTTGACCAATTTTGAGAGAATCCAACGAACACCCATCCCATTGGCTTACTCAGTTCACCTTGATCATTCCGTTTATTTATTTTTGCTCGCGATTCCATTTCAATTTGTGGGAGCCATGGGTTGGATCACAATTGTGCTCGGCGCGCTTGGGAGTTTCTGCTTGCTCGGGATTTTGGAAATTGGCACGGAAATTGAAAATCCGTTCGGCTATGATGACAATGATTTGGTATTAAATTCAACATAATCCATAAAATTTGGCTAGATATTATATATTTGACATCTTATGTAATTAGTTTATTACATAAACTAATGCCGTTTATTGCAATTCCAGCCATTGGACGATTTCTGTAAGGTATTCGAAAGAGAGGTTCAAATCCTTACGGGGATTCCCGCTCCAACTGCAGATGAGTGGATGAATTCGAACGAGAATCGACCCTTCGCTTTTGCTTCAGGTTGCACTAAAACGGCGGGAGAGTTGAAAGAGATGTCAATGGAGGATTTGGAGGGTATTCTTCGCAAAAATGCATCCGCCTTGAGGACATCTATGAAAAGAAAGAGAAGAACGTAGTGGCATATCTGATTTGTTTCTGGGTCAACTTTTAGGCCTAGGCCAATACCTTAGTACAACCCATTGTGTATTACATACATGGTTTTCTCAATCATATTTTAAAATACATGCTCAAATTTGCATAAGCGTAGCATGAAAACACACAAAAATGTAAATATGTCCAACTCCTACCAAAAATTTTAGATTCTGTTTGTAGCCCTAAATTTTGCGAACCACATTTTTCTCAAGCACAAATATGTTTTTACACCGGATTAATACTTTGCAATTTTGCTGACGGGTTGGTTAGGGTTGTTCTATTCTCAGTTTGGCTATGCACTATACCTACGGCTTTTTATTATCATTTTTATTGATAAGATAATGTAAAGTCTTCATTAATGGAAGATTTAGATATGTTTTTGTTATCTAAAAAACAATGCGTGTTATTCACAAACGCCGCTACCTTGGAATTTGTTTCACTCAATAAACTTGTATTTCGAGCCTGCAATTGTACGAGAAATTAACCAAAAAAATTATTTATAAGCACTTTTAAAATTATTGAGAAACGCAAGTCTTCTTGGTTGGTTTCAGTACAGTTTCAGGTCGTTCAATTCTTTTTGTTGAGTGAGGTTTTCAAATTTATTCGGTATGTCGTGTTTCAAATTAAAGGGAACGGTAATTGTTCATATTTGGTGGCAAGTGATTCTTATGACTGTGTACACTGCAGTGATTGTTGTGATTCACAAGTGCACGGATATTGATTTGAACTACGGTCAATCCCTGACTGTCGTCATCGGAATTGTTGTCGGTCTTCTCCTTGGATTCCGTTCAAATTCCGCATTTAACCGGTATGTTAATTTCTAATAGAAATATTTGATTAAAAGTAAGGCATAATCAGGAAATGCATTCTCACCATTTTCATGACATGCAATTCTTTTTTTTTCAAACTAGATATGAGGAGGGACGCAGAACCTGGTCCTTGATGATCAAATCCCTTCGAATGTTGGTAATGGATATTTGGATAAATGTGATCGGATTTGAAGCCAATGACATCGTGGACAAGAAAAGTGCAATTAACCTCTGCGCTGCATTTGCGATTGCAACCAAACACTACCTTCGACAAGAGTATTCCCGCCAAGAAGAGGACCTCCAACAATACATCCCACACATAAAATCCCACTTTGCCCCGTCGTCCAAGGCGTCCGTGTCCGACACCGCCGGCCCTGCGAGTAGTCTAATAGTAAACGTAGAGGTAGAATCCAAAAGAAGAAAAACCAAAGTAAAAAAAATGTCATCTTTTTGTCTCGCATGGGAGGAAGCCGTTCCCACAAATATTCCTCTGGAAATTATATGTTATTTGAAATCATATTTGGCGTATCTCACAGCAAACAGTATGGTGGGTGTGCCGCTTGGGTCCAGCATTGGGGGATGTAAGTATTTCGTTTTGCCAATGCCATTTTGGCAAAATTGTTGTGCCAAATTGGGAAAACTGCAACAAATTTTGTTGGCGAAATGCGCTAGAGGGCGGTAAATCCGAATTCAATTAAATTGCCAATTTTCTACGTACTAAGCTCGTCGCTAATTGAACGCCACCTAGCGCATTTTGAAATTTGCCATTTTCACCAATGCCAGTGAGTGCTTTGGTGGAAAATACGAAACCTGGATTGAACATGAGGCTTGTGTAAAACTTCTTTATGTATGATTAATATATGAATTTCCAAAGCCCTCGTCGCTCTGACGGACAACTTGACAAATTTTGAGCGGATCCAGAGAACACCCATCCCATTGGCTTACTCCGCCCACCTTAGTCATTCGGTTTGGCTATTTTTGCTTGCAATTCCATTCCAATTTGTTGGAGCCATGGGTTGGATCACAATTGTGCTCGGCGCGCTCGGGAGTTTCTGCTTGCTCGGGATTTTGGGAATTGGAACCGAAATTGAAAACCCTTTTGGCTATGATGACAATGACTTGGTATACACATTTATTCAAAATATTAAAATTTGACTAAATATTCAACTTCTTACAGGGTAACTATTCTAAATATTGTAGCCATTGGATGATTTTTGCAAAGCATTTGAAAGGGAAGTTCATATTCTGACGGGAATTCCTGCTCCAAGAGCGGACGAGTGGATGAATTCAGATAAAAATAGACCATTTGCGTTTGCATCGGGTTGTACTAAAACGGCGAGTGAATTAAAGGAGATGTCGACAAAGTGAATTGGAGAATATTCTTCGCAAAAATGCATCAGCTCTCAGGATATCTCTGAAAAGAAAACGAAAAACATAATGTCATGCCAGCACAATATTATTTTAGATACAAAAGTACCGTGTCCTGCAAATAGTAACATTTAATTAAACTAATTAACATGATAACTACCTGTACATTATCAACAAGAAAGCAGTAAAAATTTTATTCAAAATAAACTCGGAAATCGGTAGCACGCACGCGCACGCATGTGGGTGTGATTTGTGATTCACAGAATTCATTAATGCTGTAGATTTTGGTGTATTAATTAGTCAAATTGCTTAATATTTTACTTAATTTACTTAGCCTGGTTGTTACATAATTTACTTTGATTGGATTGAGCAGTTTCTGCTTGCTTGGGATTCTTGAAATTGGAATAACGGAGCTTGAAAATCCTTTTGGGGAAAACTACAACAACCTGGTACAAATTTGTTTTTGACCAAATTCTGTATGAGCAGCGCTTAATGTAGAACGAATATTCACCATTTTTTTAATGTTGCAGCCAATAAATAAATTTTGCGAGGATTTGCAAAAGGAGTTGTGTATGCGGAATCCCGCTCCGACGGCAGAAGAGTGGTTAAATTCGACGGAAAGTCAACCCTACGGTTTTGCCTCAGGTTGCGCTAGAACGGCGGAAGATTTGAAAGAGACGATAACGTGCTTGTCATGCTCCGTAACAATGCAGCAGCAGTGGTGTGGAGGATCTTAACAATACAACATGATTCTGGCGTTCAGCTTTTGTAGTTCTTGCCAATTTGTATTTCAAAATCAGATTTGTTTTAAATTAATGAACCAAATAAATGCTCTACTTTTTAATTCATTGTTTAACATCCACGCTTTAGAAAAATAAACATTATGCCGTAAATTGAACCCGGAAGTAGGTTGCCACATCATTGAAACACATTAACTTCCTCATATCCTTATGCCCAGCATCGCATACTGTCCATACGTGTCGACAAGTCGTACACTTTAAAAGTTAAGGCACACAAAACACGTATAATTAGTTTAATCTTAAAATGTTGAATTTAACACCCTTCAATCTTCTCGCCCTGATAGCATCTATTTTTGTGTGCACATTATTACCCAAATCCGTGCACGCCTTCAACTTTGATCAATCCTCACACCCGGGCATGACTCTGGCAATTAAAGCCCTTCGAGTCCAACTCAACTCCAGTCGTGTCATTACGGTCAATAAAACACAGAATTTGAGAATCCTCAGTGTTCAAAGGCACAAATCGGGTCCAACCCTTGATCGACCTTCCCCAAATGCCCGCCATTCATCCGAAAGTGGGGAAAGTGGCCAGCAAGTCGGGACTGACTCGGGGGAGCACTCAGCGCCATCTTGTTTTCGCCAGGTGTTACAGGATACGACATTCACGCCATCTGAACGAGTATTTGTAAGCCAAAACCATAAAGTTTATGAGTTTTACTTATATTACTTCTGTTTTATAAGCTAGCTACATACTGTGTGTAACCCAAGTAACCCTTTTAACCTTTGACCTCCTGCTTTTATTACTCACATATAGATGGGGAGATTTACGAACGAAGTCAACTACATCCCATTTGCAAGCACCAATTATTACGAAACTTTGACTCATATTCTGACCGGCCAAGATATGGGTGTTGAGGATGTCGGAAAATTGTGCCTGAGCAGGGTTTGGAATACGAAAAAACGTGAGCAACACATTTTTGGCTTGGAGAAGACGGCAGCCCTTCGATGCAATGCGAAGGCTCCCAAAGGGAAATTTGGCATTCATTGCAAAAGCCTCAGTGAGCCACCTGGTGAGTGTAACTACTAATAGGAGATGGAGAGTTGGGTTAAAGATCACAAGGTCAACAACATGCCTCTCCTTCTCGAATACTTGTCTGCCACTTGATATAGTTTCCAAACTGCTTGTAATTGCCATGTTAATTAGGGTCCAAGGCCGTAATATCTAGTCTAGTAGTAAACTTCTCTTGGTCAAGTATAGAATTACAATTGACTTTTTTAATAATAATAGCGATTTAGTAGATAATTTGAAGTTGGTAATGGGTCAGAGGCCAGCATAAAACCTACTCGGTGACTGTCACCAAAGCTTAAATTTTACAGCACTAGAGAGTTGATTGAAAAACTTCAAGTTATACATTGTTTGACGTTGACATCAATGCATGTAGTTTTTAATAAAACTTATTACCACATTACCACTTTAAACACATTTTAGTGTCATTCCAAGTCGCCCCACTTCAAACTGATGCGGAGCATTATTATGCTCGTCGTGGGTTGCCTACCAAATGGTGAGAAATTCTGGTACGTCCTCTGCAGTCGGATTCGGATGGACAAGGAGACTCGAAAAGCTGTGCTCACACGCATTACGGCGTTGGGTTTCGCTCCTGGAAAAGCCATGGAGCCATCTTACGACGAATGTCCGAACAAGGAATACCATGGATATACAAGTGGCAGCAGCGAGGAGGACAGCAGTGAAAGTGCTGAATCGGAGCCACCTGCTGTATCCAACCCATCATCTCTGGATAAGACATATGGCCCCATCTGTTTTAATACAACGGAACTTGGATTAACGGATTTTGGATTTGTAAAAAAAAAACTTAGCAAATTAAATTAAATTAATGGAACATACATGTCGACTACCTTACTCTTAAATTGTATGTTTTGTAATGGCAGCTTATGAAATTGGCTACCAGGAAAGGATACACTGTAATGGCAAGCACAGAATACTACAGCGCCATCTCAAAGCTACTGACTGCTAAAGAGTTGGATGACAACAACTTGGATCTGGCCTGTATAACAAGATCCAAGATAAAGGGAATAGCAACGGGGACTCTTCAGGAGACGATTTATGGGTTTAATAACGAAGCTTCTCTTGAATGTCAACATTTTAAGGCTGGAAAGGCCATTGGTCACAGATGCAAAAATAAGGGATTTCATCCATGTAAGGTTTACTTTTTATTTTTTATGCCTTTAAAAATAGAATCCTATGCTTAAATGTAAGCTCAGCTTCTCAACACAATATTCCAATATATGTAGCACACAATTGACACAATTCCAGAAAACGTACCTAAAATATACCAAGAGCGTACCTAAATTATACCAAGCACATACCTAAAATATATACCAAGCATGTTGGACAAACTACACCCTCCTCGGTTGCAGTCTTGTACCAAGTTCGATGGGTTGTGAAAGGTTTCACTAAACTGACTAACTCTGATGGACGTTTCGAATTACGCTACTACTCATTTATTCCAATTAACAACTACCAAATAGAGTTATAGTATTACAAAATGGAAATCCTCGTGAAAAATAATGCCTCAGCAACTACGTCTGCTTTCGGCTACGGTCAGAAAGGAAGTCTTCGTTCACAGGACGAGGAACGCTACTTTAGCACATAACATACGAGAAGCACACCTTCTTAAGTAATACATACAAAAACCGATAGGTGTCTTAAATACTTATGATAAATATACACAACATCATATCAAGTGGTCTCGTGTGTTTTACACAAGATAGAACATTGTACACACAATAGATGGCACGCGGAAGAGCGCAGGATACACACGCGAACGTAACATTACGATTAATCCTTAATCCAAAAACATTAGAGTTAACTTAGTTTATACAGATCTTTTCCTAGAACTTCCTGAGGAGGTCCGTGTAAGATATTGACCAAATCCTAACACGCGTTTCTCGGCAATTCACAAAACCACGGACTGACTTGGACTCTAAATATACCATTATATTTAACAAAGCACATGCCTAGAATACCAACATATGCACCCGCAATACAACGTGATTGTTTCTGGGCTTGTGGCCATAGTTTTGTTCCCTTTACAGTTTCAAAGAAATTACCCAGGTCTGAGGTCAGCCTGCCAATTCAAGGCTTTATTATGCTCAATGTCGTAAAAATAAACTTGTGTAAATGATGCGCACCAATCTTTATTGTTTCAATTTTAACAGATGGTATAACTACCAACGCGTTATTTACGGACTCCAAAACATATGTTGTTGTTGGCGGGTGCTTGAGTACTGGCGAAAGGGTTTGGATGGTCAGTTCCCCTGTCAAGCATTTGGATTCCTCATCCAAGAAAACAATCCTGAGAAAATTGTCTGAAAAGTACGGATTCAATGACGACGAAGCCATTGAATTGAATTATGACCATTGTGGATTTCTTCCACGAAAGGCGGGTTCATCCGAATCCAAGTCTTCAGAATCAGCCGAAAAACCAAAAGGCGGGAAAAAGGAATCAACATCCTCGTCTTCTTCTTCGTCGGAGGGCAAATCTTCCGAAGAAGTGACCGGACAGCACTCGACGTGTTTCCCGCCATCCGCGGCCAATACCTTGAGAGCGAAGGATGCTAATTTTGTAAGGAAGTAAATTTTGCCATATAATAGATTAAATTGTCATAATATGTCGATATGCATGCTGATTGGAATTATTTAATGCTGAATATTTGAATATTTACCATATGAGTAAAACCGTGGGGCAATGTGAGACCATTCAGTCCGGGTTGGGTCCCCACAATAAACTGCGTACTAAATCCGCACCTTATTTAAATCCCGACAGATAAAAAAGATGTCAAGAGAAACAGCCTATATTCCAATGGCCAGTCCTCAATACTACGAATCCGTCAGTCAGGCCTTGACCGGGTCAACCTTGAAAAAGGCAGGAGTTGCGGCCGCTTGTGTGCGTCGAAGCTGGAATAAAAACTTTGACAAAGTGACCATATCTGGATTCAATACTCAATTAGAAATGGACTGTGACGTCCTCCCAAAAAGTGTTTACCCACGAATGATGTGCAAATCCACAGCCGGTGGTTCTGAAACAATACAATGTAAGGAAAGTAGAACTTACTTGTATACTTTACGTGATGATATTATTTAATAGTAACTATCCTTTTCCAGCAACTGTGCAATTGGCTCCAGTTCTCACGGATAGACAGCGCTACATAGTAGTGGTCGGCTGCCATGGTCACCAGATGTACTGGTTTGTCGTGTCAAAGGAGGATCATGTTGATGACAGCTCCAAACGTGCGATTCATCTCAAATTGTCGTCACTCGGATTCAACAATGACGCTATTACACTCAAT
Source organism: Orthonychiurus folsomi (assembly GCA_036851895.1). Lineage (NCBI taxonomy): Eukaryota > Metazoa > Arthropoda > Collembola > Poduromorpha > Onychiuridae > Orthonychiurus > Orthonychiurus folsomi. The sequence goes on along the minus strand of JAAXYW010003084.1, from coordinate 3,755 downwards.
TATGACAAATGCTCGGGTCAGGGGTTAGAAAAGAGGAAATCAGACAAGAAAGATGATGATGGAAAAAGCAGCAGTGAAGAAGACAAGGGCTCAGAGGAAGAAAGCACCTCCAGTGGTCACTACTGCTTCAAGGGATGGTCGGACCCGCTTTCGGATACAGACATCAAATTTGTACGCTTTTTATATACACTGATGATCGATTGATATACTTATTGATTGGGTTCAACTCCTCTCCCATGCATAATACAACTGCTCAAATTGTGTAACACATGCAAGCAGCTAGCTTGAAGGTTTTTCTAATTTGCCATTTATTTTCTATTAGGTGGAAAAACTGCGAGGGTCATCCATCCACATTCCTATGACCAGTCAAGCTTTCTACGATCGAGCCAGCTTAGTGTTAGCAGGAACTACAATTGCGGACAGTGACCAGGATCAAGCATGTTTTACACGGAGCAGTGGCCCAGGTCCAGATGAAGTCACGATCAGTGGATTTGGAACAAAGAAGGTATACAAATGCGAGAAACACGACAAAACCCGTGGACTCCATTGCATGGCGAAGGTTAAAGGCCAGGGTTCGCGTGAGTATCATAAATTTACCAACAAAACAAAACTAAAAAACAAAACTAAACTCAAAACAAAACAAAACTGTTTATTTACATAGACAAAAATGTGTTAGCTAAAATTCCAATATTGATGCGTTTCAGTTTCGTCGTACTCAATTTTCCCAGTCCTAACTGACCGGACTCACTTTGTACTCCTCGTGGGTTGTTTCCAGGATGGAGAGAAATTCTGGCTTGTGGCTTCTCGGGAAAATCACGTGGATGATTTTGCACATCATTCAATTCAATCCAAAATAGCTACCATGGGTTTCCCGAAGGATGAAATCAAAATAAATTACCATCACTGTGCTGGAGATAATGAACATGCTGAGGAGCATTCCCATGATTTCAAAGCGGATAATTTTGGAAGTGGCAGCGCAAGCGCGGGACTTTCGGCGAAAAAGTGTGACGTCTTGGAGAACATTGATGCGGATTTTGACGATTCGGATGTTCAATTTGTATGAAAATTATGTAACTGTAATGTATTAATACTGTGAAAAGTATTAACAGTGATTTATTGTTTTTTATAGATTAAGGAAGCCCGACTCAAGGAACTGTACATCCCGTATGCTAATACTGAATTCTATGATGCTTTAACACACATTATCACCGGAAAATCTTTGGACGACTTGGATTTAAGAAAAGCTTGTATTTCCCGCATTTATGAACCGAGGTCCCGCACAATAACGGTGAAGGCTTTCGGACAATTCGGTGTTTTGCAATGTACACTGCAGGATACAAAGTCACCAGGGATGCAGTGTTCCAGCAAGGATTTCCCCATGTGTAAGTATTTCGTAACGGCAATGACCATGTCTTTAGAAAAATGGGTTTGTAATGTTATTCCATTCCATACTAATGATAAATGTTTTGTACACAGTTAACCTAAAAGTTAAAGTCGTACAAACGGACAAGAAGTCGCTCTTCCTTGTGGCTGGCTGCCTTTCGGATGGTACAACAGTGTGGGCTGTCCTATCCACGCATAATAAATTAGATTCTAGCCAAAAATCCGACATCAGTAAAGAACTGACTGATCTGGACTTATCAACTGAGGGAGTGGCCATCAATTACGAAGATTGTCCAAAAATCCCCAATAAAAAAGCATCAGACGAGGAAATCAGTGTTGAGGAGGAAGATTCAAAATCCGAAGAAAAGGGAAAGAAGCCGCTAACTAAATCCAAGGCAAAATCTAGTTCAGACGATGAGGATTCCAACAGCTGTGCTTCAACATTACCCAAATTCCAATTATCAAATTCAAATCGTGAAAAGGTAAGATTTTTATATTCAAGATTTAAAACATGGATTTTAATATATATTTTTCAACAGGTTCTCCGAATATTAGGAGAAGGCGTCTACACAGTCATGGCCGACAAGAAGAATTACTATATGGTGAGTGAGCTGTTAAGGGGTCGACCCTTGAGTGGAGACGACGAGTTGAAGGGCGTCTGCATCTTCAGCGTTTGGACGGATAAATCAGCTGCTCTTTTTGGACTGGGCTCTTACAAAGGATTTTTGGACTGTGATACGTCTAATATTGGGAGTATTCAATGCAAGCCGAATATGAAGAAAATGGATAACAAGGAAGTGGCTGTTTGTAAGTGCTACAATTCTGTATCCATGCACTTTGTAAATGCTAACTGATCAAGTAATATGACATTTTGTGTGTAGATGCACAGCGATACTCAGTTGTATGGAGTGACGACGACGGCCATGTTTTATCTGTAAATTGTTTAACAAATGGAAAATCCACTTGGATCCTCCTCTCGAATGAGAAAACCATTAGTTCCAGAACAAGGAAGGATGTGCTCAAAGTGGTGGAGGAATTAGGATTTGATACAGCGGACGCGTACAGCCTACCCTATGGTGGTTGTGATGTTTAAAATTTCAAACTGCCAAGTAGAAATTTGACAATAACAACTTATGTGTGTTTTATTGATGAGATTTTAATTTAAATAAATTGCGGGGTAACTTAACTGCTATTTTTTGATATTGCTAATATTACATTAGCTGCATAAAGTCAGCAGCTTGTAAAAATACGCAGCAAGCCTAACTGAGCGCACACGGAGGATTGCGGCTCGAGCAAATTGAATGGCGCGGCTGAAAATTCTTTCCCATTGCATGGAATTGAACTGGATGGAAGATGAATGAAATTATTTTTGATTCGAATTGCACAACATTGTATTAATTGCAATAGTGTTCAGGTGTATCGCGAATCCCAGGTGTATAATGACTTGTGCAAGCCATGCATTGCATATAACATCTTAGCAGTAATCCAGTCAAGTCATTTTAGCAGTGTGGACAATGAGAAGTATTATATAAGGCTAAATAGGGGAGCACTACTTGACGAGCATTTGCGATTTCTGAAGCATTTTTATTTACTGAGCTCAGTCTGTGATTTGCTCGGGTCGGATTTTTTGTTCTGCAATTCTCGGTGCGGAATCTTTGTTGAATCCAAACGGTACGGCTACAACAACGCTTTAACATACCATGACATGTAGCGATGTAAGCTAAGATAGGCTAAGCTTGGTGCAAGCTATCAATAAGCACTTCATTTGCAAAATAAATAATTCAGCATACCAACGTCAGATGACAACTCAAAGAGATTGAAATCCACAACCTTGACATGACAAACTTTGTCCTCTTTAATATCTAGTATCGTTGAATCGCAATTTCGCAATGTGGTGGACTAACATTAACATGTAGTGCGCATTAGCTTATTGGCTATGGTGCCGCAAGAAATTTCCGCCAGAGCCTATCACGTTATTGGGCAAAAGAGATGGTGTTATAATCAGCAGGACTGCTGAGTCTTTTAAAGTCCAGCATATTTATAACAATCAATCTCAAAATGAAGGTTAACATCACAAGTATTTGCTTGATATTGGTAATTACAAGGCAAATCAGTGCCACTAACATGGACCTAAAGAAATTCTTAACACAATTCCAAAACTGTAAGATTTTGGTTCAATCATTTGGAAACGAACTGTCGGACAATGCTGTGATCTCTTCTCTGGTATCTTTGCAGTCACCTTATACAATTTTAAAGTACAATAAACTCTGCAAGCAGAGATCGAAAAGAGCAGCTGCAAAGCTATCAGACACATTCACACAACTTCCATCAAACCCCACAACACAAGCTCCATGAAATCCCATCCTCTCCTC
>JAAXYW010003083.1:0-12821 GCA_036851895.1 Orthonychiurus folsomi | reverse complement strand
ATTTTAGGAATACGGTAGAGCTTGAACTTAAACAAGAATGCATTCATCAGCTCGGTGTACGAAAGTACGTAGGCCCGCTAACCGTTGCTTTGCAAGAATTGGATGGCACGTTTAAGCATGTTTTACAAATTGAGGGAACACATGCTAAAGCAGATATTGTGTGTCATTCAAAGAGCAGGCGGCAGAAGAAAAAGAAAATTCCATTGTGCACTGGAGAAGAGGTTGACATGGATCTCAGTACCATGGAGTACGAGCAACTTTCTTTATTTAGAGCAGTATCCAAGCTCTTGAAACCTTAATGAGCTTTTTTCGCCTTTACAGTACTGATTCACCGGTGTTGTGGATACGACTTGACCCTGAAATGACATTGATTAGAGCCGTGGACACGAGACAGCCTGACTTTCAATGGCAATACCAATTAAGACATGAACGCGATGTCACCGCCCAAGTAGAAGCAATTTGGGCGCTTGAAAAGTGGGTACCGTTTAATACTTCATTGAGTTGTAGATTATTGTGGTATAACTGACATGTATTTTTTATTCAAAGTTATCCTACTCCACAAACTCGGATGGCTTTGACCGACCTAATCGAAAACGAACAGACGTATTACAAAGTGCGGTGTGAAGCTTGTCAATGCCTGGCCAAGGTTCATAATTTATACACACTTTCGTCTGTTGCCGGCAAGCCGGCACTGCGCATAGTGTTAAACTGTGTATCAAACAAATTTTAGGTGGCTAACGCGATGGTGTCTAATTGGACAGGACCTCCTGCCATGCTCAATATTTTTAGGAAGTTATTTGGATCATTTTCCTTGTCCTCAAATTGTTAAACACAACGACTTCTCCAATCTACAGCACTATTTTTTACAAAAGGTGAACTCACTAACAAACCCAGTTCACAGTTCACGCCTGGGATGAAAATTAGCCTAATTTTTGTTTTCTTAGACAATTCCAGTCGCAATGGCCTCCCTGAGAAATGTCCATGGCATTTGTCCAGTTAGATGTCCACAAGTTTCTTATAGACCTGTTTAAGTACAATGACAATAGCAGAAATAGCTTTTCTGACAACTATTATCGCGCAGCCCTCATTCGTGCTCTGGGAACAACAGTGACTCCTGTAATCGCTGTGGTCACGTCTGGGTTAGTTTTTGAAATTGGATTGGGCAGCATGATTTTAATTGTTCGTACGACATGCTTTTGGAATACATTATCTTCGTATTTTCGCTTTTTGCAGGCTTGATTCTACGGCTGAACCATTGTCTACAGACACCCGTGCGATAATGGATGAATATAATAAGATGTTTGAATCTTGAGAAAATACTCCATTGTTACAAGTTCAGTGTTACTGTGGAATGCCTGAGGGCACTGAGAAAATTGCAAAAGCTCGGGCATTTGCCAAACAATATCGAGTTATTTCGAACTTATGCTGTTTACGGCCAATGTCACGGTAAGATCTTACTTTTCCTTTATGACCGAAACATTCATTTAATTGTTGGTGTTGTCCTTAAATGATGGTGTTATTCTAATACGGCAATTTTATTACATACTAGATGTTCGCTTGGTGGCGCTTGAGGCTATCGTGGACTATGCTAAAACCGATGGCAATTCCAATGACGTTGATTATTTACTTAGCATTATCGAAACCGATCGGGTTCCCTCCATGAGACACGATTTATGTCGTCTCATTATTCGAATTCTCAGTGAAAAATCTGTAAGCTTCCAAACTGTGCTATAAGTTTTTAGAAGTTTAAGTTATGAGTTATGTGCCTCTTTTTTAATTTTATAGACGGATAGACGAAGAATAAAATCGCCCTTCCACAATAACGCTGTGGCGCAACGGATCTGGCATAAAATTAAGTATGTGATTTTGGTATTTTTTTTAATGATTGTTTTATCAGGTATTAATATTTTACGACGATGGATCTAATTTCTAATTGCCTTGCTTTGGACAGCTATGAGATGAGTATTGATGCCCGAGTTAGATGTGATATGGTCGACTTGTACTACACACTTTTTGGAATTCGAAAGCCCACTTGTCTTTTAGACGACGATCATCAAGAGACTCGAGAAGAGACGTCTTCGCGGCGAAAGTCACCTTTAACAACAAGGGAGGGAGTAGAAGAATTTAAAAAGGTGAAAATTTTATTTTGTATATGTTTGGAATTCAACTGCAGATGAGAATGTTTCATGATAGGATTTTAAGTTAAGTCGAACATAACATAATAATATCTGAAATTAGTTTAGTTTGTGTGTATTTGCAAAAAAAAAGCTGTTATGATGATCTCAATCTAATAATCGCGTTTCAGTCCTCCCTCTAACCTAGCCCTAGATCATGACACGGACGGATGGTTCTTCTTGAAAAGTATTTTAGCTCAGTTCTAACTTTCCAGCTTTACTTCATTAAAATTAATTGGAAATGCTAAAATACAGAAGCTAATTTAAGAATTTAAGCCAGGGTAGCCTTAATTTTAAAGATTGTACTTTATCTCCGATTCCCTGTCTTGACTGAGCAAGTGACGCTATGTGGCTTATTCCTCATCTCCTATTGTTAAACCCGATTTGGCGGTATTGGTTCTAGAGATAATTTCATGCTCATCTTGCATAGTTGCATTATTAGTTAAACTGGTTATGGGTATTACCCTAATTGCATTTATGGTATTTATTTTTACAGGAACCCGACATCCAAGAACCAGAAATTGTCGAAATGATTTCTGCTAAAGTCCTATCCTCCAAACGTGAATCAATGGCGTCGGATAATTCTGGTGAACTGCCAGAGACCATGGACACGTCATTACCAACATCCTTTGAGCCAGGGATGTTCAAGAAGGAGAAGAGTCTTGAGGTAGATAAAGTTGCAGAGAAAGACAAAGGTGCCGATGACGACATACCGGACAGCTCTACCCACAAGAAACACCACCACCATCATCATAACAAAGTAAGCATTTCAATATTTACTAACACGTATGGTATTTTTATGTGCTCAGTGCTCAATGTGTTGAACGCTCGGTTGCTCTTTTAACAAAAAACGTACTTAACGCCGAGGACCAGCCTCCATGCTCAAATATCATGAGAACGTCATCTAGTACTATTACCCACCTTTTTAAGAATGTAAGTTGAATCGTCCAGACTTCTCTGTAATACGTGAATAAGTTCGTGCTTAACGCATGCACAAAATGGAAACGATTTAATGTTTTGAAAAATGAGAATTGAAGGTCCTTTGGGTTTGACCCGCAGAAGGCCTTTTAAGAAGTTTGATTCAAGTTCAAAGTCAAACTGAAACGAGTTTTCACGAGTCCAAGGTCTTACAAAATGGAAACGATTTAATGTTTTGAAAAATGAGAATTGAAGGTCCTTTGGGTTTGACCCGCAGAAGGCCTTTTAAGAAGTTAGATTCAAGTTCAAAGTCAAACTGAAACGAGTTTTCACGAGTCCAAGGTCTGGTAAGCCAAAGTTACAAAGGCTGCCTGTGATTGCAACAAACGTTGATTTTGCGAGCACCTCGAGGAGGACGATAAAACGCAAAATATTTAGGTCGAATTTACGTTTTTTGATTAAAATTTAATAATGGTGATTTGATTTGATCAAACTTAACAATGATATTCATTTTCTGAATTTGAAGCATGTAAATCTGTTTAATCAGCTATCAGGGATAGCACAGGTTGTCCCTTCTTATGTATTAAAGGGACTACAGTGGCAATTTATCCTGTTTTGTCTAGCTGTTACAGCCTGCCAAACCATGTGATACATGTGAATCACATTTCTTAATATGAAGGATTTGCTTGCGTCACGAATTTGATGTATTCTGATTCCCTTTGCTTTTTGTTTATTCCAGGGTAAAAAGAAGAAAGACAAGAAAAGAAAGCACAAACATAAGCATAAGCACAGACACAGTCATGAACATGGATCAAGTAGGAAAAAGATGAAAGAAGAAACGCTTAGTTCCGCCAGCTCTGGAAGTAATAGTCAGTCTCAGTCCCAAATGTAAGAAAATTGAGTAATGGAAAATGAGCTCCATTGCTATTATGTGATTTTGTACAAATGTGACAATATTCCATTTAGCCTTTATTTTTTACCATAAGATGTAGATATTTCAAGAGTTAAACTAATTTGGTCTCTAATTGACTTCGTTTGACTTAATTAACTTATTTGATAACTCAACCTTATGTTCCAATAAACTCGTATATTCGTCCCTACATATGGCATTAGCGATGAGTTCAAGGGTAGTCTAAACCTCGAGATCAAAGTCTAGTGGATGTATTAATAGAGAGTACGAGTTTATTATGGTTCATTTTTTACAATAAAGATATTGAGGTGAGCGTGAAGGAGAAACGTTTACTGCTGGCTATTGGCTTTTCTCCACTGTTGCATGAATTGGGCATGACCGCCAAATCCTACGCACAGGTGATGAACTTTTTCAAGGTTTCGGCTCTGTGCAAAACCGTGCAAAGTTTTTTCTTTTTCCCCACCCCTCCAGACGCGCTTGTGTCTGTTTAGGTTGAGTTGGGACTGGGCTGGGTGGGTATTTTATGAATGCAAATCCAAACACACTTACTCGGTTTCCCTGTTTCCCATTCGATGTGCATTTCATAATGTCTGAGTTTTTCTGCCTGATGCTCGCCTGGCTTTTGAAGGGAGGATTTCATTTCCACAAAACATATAAGAACAACAAGCTGTACTTTGTTGAAGTGCCAATCCATGAACCATTTTAATTATCCTCTCCGCAAACGCCTCCCATTTGCATGGTTTACTTTTTGAACCTGGCGTTGTTGAGGAGTGGCAGGTTTATTCCTTTTGAAATGTGGAATGATCCGGTGGGATCCACATTATTCAAATCCGCTCATTTATTCCAAAACATTAACTGTATTTTTGTAGGCCTGCTTTGAACTTTGGTCCATCATATGACTTGTGGGCTAATGACAACCAGGAAATAAGTCCTGGGCGGAATCTCTTGTTCTATTGTGTAAAATAATGGAATAATGTTGGAAGTAGCTTGAGTCGATAATGCTGACAACTCCAGACGGCCAGGAGACAATAACAATTTCGGTTTTCCAACAAATGCTCGCTGCTCTGCTTAGGATTGCTAAAAGCAGCGCATGAATATGTAGGGTTTGCATCACATCCTCCGGGGAGTTCCTGCAGAAACCATCCGCAACATTAACATTCAGAAGGACCTGAACCTGCCTAGAGGTTGGTTAGAGGTCAAATTCGCGAAAAGCTTCTGAGGTTTACTTGGCGAGAAATGCAGGCATGCTCAACAAGAAGAGCGAGGGAATCAAACGAGTCGTGGGTTAAGTGCGGTTTCTAAATAAGTTTGCAAACTGGTAGATCACGCTAGAATATTAAGATCAGCACAAGGGCGTGTATGATCGTATGTTGATGTGTTAAAGTGCATTAGTGTAGCTGTCATCGTTCAAAGCAACTTAGTTTTAGTTATGAGGAAAATGATAATACGTTGAAATTTGTATAATGGAAAGGAGTGTTATCATTCTCATAGATATTTGATTTCCTTCCTCCTGAAGTATAATTTCCTTCACTCCTCTAAATTCCAGGCTAGAAATATCCATGATTTTCTCTTGGCATGCATGCGATGCAAAGGTATTAATCAATAAAATCTATTTTGACTTTTCTGTACCCTCGGAGATGGACTACTTTCATTCCCTGGAATACACTTCGTGTTAAGTTTCCATAAAATTCCATGGGATCAATAAAGATTGGTAATGGAAGACAATTTGTTGTACCAAACGCGGCTGGCGGCTGCAGAAATCTAGTTCCTGGGAAATCGTTGCTAATATACGTTATTATTGTGAAATCAACCACTTGAAATTCAACTGCAGTATATTTTACAGTTAATATGCAGTACGACCAACCGTGTTTTACCTTTGGAGTGAAGATTAATTTTTTTATCATGGGAATTTTGCAAACTTGCACTGGTTTTCCGAGGCTGGGGTCTTTTGGGTTTACATCGTACATTTATGAGATATGACAGGACATGGCCTGATAAGAGCAAAAGCTCAGTCAAAGTTTTGTGTAGGTGGAATGGGAAAGATGGAACGAACGGGTTTAATCAGGGATTGAGCACGTGAACCAAGAGTGCAATTCCTCACCTGAGCTTTTTTTTTCATGTATTTCCATCCAGCCACCGCCCCCTTTCAAATGGCTTGATATTCTATTCCTGGTCTCACCTCAGTGAGCTGGATTAATTTCCCGAGCCTTTCTACTGTTTACTAATAAAATTGACTTTTCTATTTACACAACAAGCCACTCCAAGAACGGGGTTATCGCTTCATGACTATCAGTCGAACTCGAATCCTATTGTACATTAGATGATGAATAAATATAATGTTGCTCGTGGATGTATATGATATGGATTGCTTTACACTTCAAATTATTATGAGCTGGCATTAAACAACTGGTTCAACCTCGTTTCCCGATTTTGCATGACAGCTTTTAGCATCGATTGACAATACTTGAGGTTTCGCAATGAACTAGGCTAGACAAGTTCTATCAATAATTTACTTCCATTGTTTTGTATTGGTTGGGTGTATATGAGTATAATGGCTAACTACGACGTTTGTGTTTGGGAGTTGCTCGTTTAGTCGCAGCGAATATAGAAACTCAAAATGTCTGCGTTTATGCTTAACACTAATACTTTAGTTTAGTGGTACCTGCCTTTGTCGGTATTTTATCCACAAAGTAAAGTTCTTGAAGTACTGGAATTATCTGATTTCAAAGGAGTTACCACTGTATTTTGAGATTCCAAAAATTCTGAATTTGTTAAAAACACGCTAACCTCAATGCATTATTTATAACGTATTTACATTATTTTGTTTACATGTATTCGTTTGTAGCAGAATGAGCAGAACATGTGTTGTAATAATACTTGTACAATCTTTCAGAATTGGTTCTCTAGAAATATTCATATTACATCGGCTCTTAATAGATATTAACAGTTTTTAATGTACGATTGGGAGAATATACTTCATCTAGCATATAAAGAAGTTTAATAGATGGTTACAGATTAAATTATGTTTTCTGCTAATAAGTTAATTATTTAGCCAGCGATACTCTCAAGTTATCTAATTGATGCATCAAAGCAGTAGTAAAATATTGTGAGTATAGACTTGGTAGACGATCATGTCTGTAATTTGTATTTACATATAATGAGAGACACATTGACTAAAAATCCTATTCGCATATGTGTATAGGTATGTGAATAGTTGCATGGTGCACTTCATCAAATTTAGTTGCGAAACTAATGTTTTCAATATTTTGATTTATACGCGTGCTACTATTAGCAAACTATGATAGATTACGATGCGATGCCCAGCGCAGAATTGAATAGTGGTTGGGTTACACGTGTGGATTTCCTTAAGTACAAATAAAAATACTCGGACCACATAACAAGTCAGTCAGACTTTGCCCCTGCCCTATCGTCGGATCCCTGGAGTTTCGCCAAGCTTGGCCTGTCCTGTACCCTTGACTTCTAATTCACGCATTAGCCGGAATTGGTTTACCACAATATTTGTGATATTTGAGTGTATGTGCGAATGTTTTTCTTTTCCGCCGCAGGTCGGTGATAATCATTCCAAGTGTTTAATCGTCTAGTCTTGTATGTTAAATGCGTTGTAGGTTAGTCTGAGAATGTTTGCAAAACTGATTCCATGCACGTATCAATTGCAATATTAACGTTGTTGTATAATGTATTAAGTATACTACAATCTTTTAGTCGTTCCGGCTACAACATCGAATTTGTCATTTGACATTATTTTTCGTCTGGCCTGACCTTAATATTTGCTGATTTGTTTGTCATTTCATGACTATCAAAGTCCTTGCATTTTATTATAATACTGCTTGCATTACTTGCTATGTATATGTAGGATTCCAGGAGTCAAGTCATGCAGCCTCAATTCTCAGTCCAGTCCAGTCTGCCTCACCATCAATTCATTTAATCAGTTTTTTTTACTTGGTTGCAGTTGCTACTCGGAATCAGCAGGCTTATACATCCAACCAGTAATGCACAGTATAAAAAAGCTGCTCAGTGTTTAAGCAGTAAATGTATAATCAAAACGAAAACATAAACAGGCGCAAGCACACACATAACTTTCCTCTGCCCCGTGTGCGCCTTTGTCCCTGAGTCAGTTCACTGCGAAATAGCATAACAACAACGTAACTCGTTCTTTTGCCTCATCTCTAGGCCTGCCTCTGCCTGCGCAGTTATAAAAGTACTGTTGTTGTTCCGATTTAAACAGGACAAAACCGCCACCGCCACAACCCCATTATCTATGTATGTGTGCGTGATTTATTAATACATACATCCAAAATAAACATAGAACTAGACTGTACAAAAATGTATGGGTGCGAAAGCCGAATAGGCAGGTACACACGTCACGTCCTTTTACCAGAAGAGCGTGCCAAGTCAAAAGAAGTCAAGCCATTAGAGTCTGCAGAGACAAAACTTGCGAAAATCTCCTGTTGATGTTATGTTGAATGAATTTTGCACAGCTGGGAAGAAAGGAGGATTCGGAAATGTGAATCCAGACAGCCCGGCTCTTCGCAAATCGATTTCTTCATCCGGGCTAAAGCTAAAACTCCATGCAGTAGTGCGAAAATCCCATGCATGACAATGACGAGGCACAAATAAGTACGAACCTAACTCAGGAAGAAGAATTTGGCAAACTTTATATGGCTTGAAGTCATGTGCTTCATACAGAATAAACTCGTGCAAAACTATCATCCGCATTTTTGCAAACTAGAACTAATATACATGCCACGTCCGTCGTCGTCGTCAGGTTCAGTCTAGCAATTGCTCATGTACATATGTATTTAAGTATGAATGTGGTGGATGTCGTTCACTGCATACATATAACTATTGCAGCGGTTTTAACCAAAACAGCTTTGCAAATATAAACACTGCAAAACCACGCGCTGTTCAGCTGCCTTCCCATGAAAATAAATGTTTGTTCGTGCTAAGCATTCCGAGAGCATTTATGGTTGGAGTCAAACACGTTTTATGGATTTTGCCGATGATATTCTTTCTCGGCAGGATATGCAAGGTAGAAATTAGAGTGTGAGTGTGGGTTTTGCTACGACGGGCAAAATTCCATTTGCTTTACATATGGAAAACAAGCTTCTCTGTTTGTGTATTTTATTTATGTACATTTAGTGGCTGGGGGCTAAAGAATTCTTCCACAACCAGATCCCAGCTGCCAAAATGTCACATCTGCAATCTGCATTCGCAAAGTTGCAAAGTCCTCCAACCCTAAATGCGCTGCGCTGTTCTCCCCCACAATAATAATAAATTTATTCATTCCATTGCACTTGCAGATGAGGAGTATTATGGTACCTAACGAATCAGAGAGAATTAAATACGTAAATGAGTACATATGAGTGTGCACGGAACGTTCCAAGGATTAGAAGAATAACTGCCAAAGAACCCAATCCTTTTTCGCTTTAAGTAGTCCAAAATGACAGAGTTCAACCTCAACGGACGAGGTGTGTTTGTGCAGGTCAACGAATAAGCCCCAACATTTCTGGCTCTGACAGAATTAGCCCTTCCGTTCAAAGGTGAGGACGCCCTGTTCTTGGTTCTTTTGCTATGCTATGCAATGCCATGAGGTGAAATAAGAACAAATAAGGGTTCTACAACAATTAGTGTGAATGTATGAAGGAGCGTTGGTTGAACTGAACTGCATCGGCCGCGGCCAAACAACAACAATGCTTTCATTTCACAGTTTACTGGTCCCAGACGCAGGCGTAGTAGTGGAGTATAAGGCTTTGACCCCTTTCCTTCTACGAAGAGTTCTTTTTTTCATTTCTCTTAAACGGATTCTCCACTACAACTACAACGCAGTACGTCAAACGTGTTTACATTTTAGTCATTGAGATGTTGTTGTTTACCACCACCAACCAACCACCACCTTCCAAAACATTTGAGCCACGTAGCTCCTATCCTAATCTCCATTAAATGAATGAAGTCCTTTAAAGGGACTTTGAACTGTGGGAGAATCAACGAAGAAACATTCACTTCCTCATTCACACCGCCATCGTCATCCTCTTCAGAAACCTGCAACTATGCATGGAGTTTAGTTTGTATTGTGGGTAGGGAGTAGTAGTAGGCAGCTCAGTTGTTTATCACTTAGGTCCATCTTTCCTTGGGCAAAAGGCATGCCAGCCTAATCGGTCGTGCCAGATGCCACGTATACACCTTTGAATTGGATAAGGAGTTTTGTACTCCTCGTAAATGAAAATTTATGTTCATTCAAATCCTGATGAAACAAAACAATGAGGCATAAACGTAATGGGGCGTTTGGCGTTTGGAAATCTCAAGGCACACGATGAAGCGAGCGTAAACCTTCGCCTCCAAGTTTTGCAACTGTGGTGACAATGACAATGAAGTTGGAATTTATAATATTACATTATTGCAGAAGAGTCGGCCAGAGTATTTGATGTGAAATTAATTAATATTATCCTTCACTTCCCTCTTAGGGTTTGTTATTTATTGCAGCTCAACGCTACTGCACTGGTATGATGCATGGTGAGAACCAAGTCAGGTTGGAAGAGATTTTGTAACAGAAATTATGCTCATTGTTGTTGAAGGTACAGTTTTGTTCTTGGCATTGGGGTTTTGGACTTGCTAAACCGCTACATTGCATACCACATTGGTTCAGAAAAATGACCCTTATCGGGGCTTTGCATTGAATCAAGAATGAATAGGGGTAAAACACAAAATGTTCTTTGAATGGGATCCAGATCGTTGGATGGATTCATATTACTGCTTGAGGAATGAAACTTTTGGCTTTTTAACTCAATCTCACCCGACCGTTCCGAGAAAATGGGTCGGGTATGGGTTTAGAAAGCTCCTGACGTTTTATTCGTATCCTGGCAGGTACCTCAATGCTACTGGTATTTAAAATTGGATTGCAAGATTTGATTTATTCTTCTTGGTTGGAACAACGGTGAGTAAGATATGCAAGAAATTATGCCTCCACTTTCACACGACAAAATGATGAATTCAATAAAAACAGCCAACACTTTGATAGTTTGTTATGTTTAGAAGCGTTTTATTTTTTTCAACTTGCTTCTCACATGAGAATTTGTGAATTTGCATGCAAATGTGGTCATGCAATTTCTTTAACCCTTGCATTACTACAGGTATTAGGATCAATAACAGTCATTTTTTTCTTTCTCCTTGCTCTTTCCTTGAACAAATATTTTCCTTCAACTAATCCTCGTAAACACTCAGCCTTCCATCATTATATTGATCCAAACATAATTCCACTATAAACAAACCATTACTGTAGACTACTTTTATAATACAGGTACAACAATATTTAGAGATGTGATTAAATTATGCACGTGCGATCTAACCGTGTGCAGTACACAATTTGACAACGTAAAAAATGATTAACAATTAATTATTAACAAAACCGTTTCCGGGATTCTTCAGTATCACCTTACCTATAGTATTGTACCATTTACATATTCACGATTTTAAAGGGTAAAATGCACTATTCGCAATACTTTTACATTACTACATGTTGTGATGTACATGTATGTGATTGGATATTCGTAGTATAATTCTTCCGTCCTCTGTGGATTTAATTAAATATGTTACGCAATCCCTCCCCCCTCCTATTACATTTAATAATACTTTACTACATTTCCAACACACATTGAGTTATTTTTTTGTCAAACCTTTTCCTACCCAATCAGAAGTCCGTCCGCGGTCAACACCTAAATACACAAACCACACCTTCCTCTCCCCAACTACTGATTACAATTAATTCCCCAGTCTCATCAACAGTAAAGTGTAGCGTGTGCATTTTACAGTGGTTTTGACTTCACATCCTTCCCTTCGTTCATGTTTTCATATCTAATCATTCATACGCAGAGCTGAAACCACAAACAGAGCAGCGAATGGTAAAATTTCAATATACCTTGCAAGCATGTCTGTACAAAACTGATAAACTTGCTGTTCTGTTGTGTGCGACGTGATTCGTCACGAAAAAAAGCTTAGTACACACTATACACGAACTGTATGCATGCAGTTTATGGGAATTCGAAATGATTTAACCCTTTTTGAGACCAAGGACTACACATGTTTGGCATAACACTTATAATTAATTTCAAATTTGTATCTACTCCTTTCAAGTGATAATTTTTGCCAGCTTAGCTTAACATAGTCTTGATTCTTGAGATCACATTAGACCCACTACTCCTGACCTACCACAAGTTGAGTGAAAAACGTTATTAACTGAGATAGGATTCAATTGGAGGACTTTAGGACTGAGGAACTTGTGGCACTACAGTACTTTTTAGCTCAACAATGCAAATCTCTCAAAATTAATTTCAGGGTACCAAACGAAAAGAACAGGATTGCATTATTCTGAATCATAGAACTGGGTCTGGGTGGCTGCGCCTTGGCTGGATAAATTAGTTATTAGCAAAAAGAGAACAGGATGAGCTTGACGCGGAGCACTTCCATCTTGGCAAGTGCCAAATAAGTATACTTATCATGCAATGCTCGCAAACAGATTGACGTCACTCAACGAGAGTCATTAGTAACATAGTGATACACACCACTCACTTGAGCCTATCACTTCATATTGCCAACATATTATGATGGAGTTTGATCTTTCACAAATAAAAAGTTACTCATTTCGTCCAAAACTTATTTTTATAGATTGGGTAAACCTTGATATCAAAATAAAATGTGTGTGTTGATAGGAAATTGCAAATCGCGTAAATGAATTACGGTATTAAAGAATGTGGTAATAAGTCCTCCCACCTGCTATTCTCCTTCTTTTGAAACAGAGCGTTTTT
>JAAXYW010003082.1:0-12822 GCA_036851895.1 Orthonychiurus folsomi | reverse complement strand
AGGTCTCCCCATGTAATATATTTTGAGTCAAATTTAAAAAATTTGGCTAAATTCGAAATTTGAGTAGTGAGAACGGACACTTTGTGAAACATAGTTTCTACATAAGGGTAACATGTGGACAAAATTCCAGCCAAATCGGGAGGTTACAACCTGGGTACATCCCTCGTGAGTGATTGCATTTTCAAATTGTGAAATTTAATAATAATTTGAGAGGATTTGGAGTCAAGGGCATTTCAGACTGGCAAATATCGATTATGACTTAAATTTCAGATAGAACTACAAGCAGGCAAGAATATAAAACGAAGATATAAGAGATTCACATAAAATATGAATAAGTTGTAAACGATAAACTACCGCTACCGGGGCTCCCGTACTCAAAAAGGAAACGAAAACCAAATCTGCATCCTTCTTGTATGCTTCCTTAAAGATGTTTTTCCACCATATTCCTTGCGGGTAGTTTAGACCTCCAAGATTTGTTTTTATTACCCGTTTACAAATCTCTTGGATTTATATGCACATGTGAGCCGTACCACAACCCCTAAGCATAATATCTTCTCCAAAGAGAACGTCTCTTTTGTCAACTAATATTTCAAAGCACCAGTATGTCAAAGCCAAAGCGTGCCTCATCATTTTTATCATAAACCTCAATTCCANGCGTGCCTCATCATTTTTATCATAAACCTCAATTCCATCCCGTCTTTTACGAACCCCTTTGATTTGCTTTGAGTTTATTGTTGATGAAAAAAGATGATGGGAATGGATGTCGAATTTATTAATTCCATAAACTGCGCATTGATAGGTCTTAGGAAAATCGATTGTAGACTTGGATCCCAAGAAATTACATTTTACAAGGCTTCATTTCCAATTTTGACTAGGGGTGTGTGTGTTGGTTTCCCCAGTATACGATTTTACCTTGTAACGGACGTAGTATTGATATGAAAAAATACCTGATGTGTTGGGGAAAGCAATTCGCATTCCATCGAAGCGCTCAGCACTACGAGCCCGCCGTGGAGCAGCCATGAAATGGTGATGACGACTCATCTTAATCTCCGTCTCGTCCAGACTTATCGAATTCCCAGTCCCGGGACGAACGGGCACAGACATTGAACTCCGAGGTGAATTCATCAAAGACGAACTCATTCCTCCACCAATGGAGGAGTAAGGATTCTCAAAACTCGGGCCCATACTTGAAGTCCGACTTTGAGTTGGACTCGGACTGCTAGAAGTGTCAAGTGAAGATTTTTGCACGGATCCTGTTTTGCGAAAAAACCGTCTCTTGGTTTCCTTTGAAATGTTATTTTCCATGCTGGTTGTCGCTGGTGCGTTGATTTTTTCCACTAGAATTTCCACAGAGCCTTCAATTCCCTACGGAGAAAATGAAAATGTGAATGACAAAGACATGAGGGATGGGAAAATACTTTCGTAGATGCTCCGGTGGGTTATGTATCTTCAATTTCCCAGGAATAATGGCAGAAAAGGGAAATAGGAAATAAAAGATGCAAATTAGGTTAAGGCAGCACTTTCCATTTTCCTTGGATGGATGGTTTTTCGAATCAAGTCCAATGCGGGAAGGAAAAAGCGAGGTGCGTAAAATTAAAGTAATAAAATGATAGGCAAGGCTCATAATCTTCTCCCTTAGTCAGGAAGATTAGAGATGTGCCAAACCGCAGTTTTCCTTTATGCTTGACTTTAACCAATCTTAGATGCCCAACCTTGAATTCCTC
Organism: Orthonychiurus folsomi; assembly: GCA_036851895.1. NCBI lineage: Eukaryota > Metazoa > Arthropoda > Collembola > Poduromorpha > Onychiuridae > Orthonychiurus > Orthonychiurus folsomi. The sequence goes on along the minus strand of JAAXYW010003082.1, from coordinate 11,098 downwards.
CTGGAAGATTCCAAGGGTATTTCGGAGTGAAATGGCTTTTCGCAGGACCCCCTTAAAATTTGACATACTTTCTAAACTCAATTTATTTCCGCGGATTTATGTCACTCAGGATGAAGTGAGGAATCCCTTTCCCATTTCCTACTCTCATCCTCATGTCCCCATCAATGAAGGGAATTTTGTGGCTTGGATGCAGGATGCAGTCATGCAACTTTTATTTGGCCTCTCTCAGGTACAAAATTTAATTAATGAGAATTTACTCTGGTCCTTTGGCTTTTGCATTTGAAGTCACAAAATGTTAATGAAGTTCCGGATAAAATTTCTAGACGCGAATTGAATTATTATTAATTCAATTCACACAATCAAGCAAATTGACTCCACAGTTATTGCATGGTTGACACATGCAATCAAACAACATTGCTTGAATTAATTGGATTTAAACATCCGAACTGAATCTCACTCAGCCAGTGTTAGAGATCAGATCAACATCAAGCAAATTAAGGTTGTAGTGCTTAGTATAACCTTTAAATCCCACTCATCATCTATCCTCAGCTTAGACACCTGAGAGAATTAATTAAATTTGACTCCGCACGGCATCTCTAATAAGTTGGACTTGTTGCTTGCGACTGAATTCTTGGAATAAGGGGTTTGTGTGCCCATTTCAAAAGTTAGGAATCTAATGAATTATGCTTTATTGTAGTTCACAAGAGTAGCCAATTAGACCTGTGTCCATCGCATTTGCTATTGACTAAGAACTAATGTTTTGTGCTAGACACCGCTTTCTGTCTTCGCTTATTGAATTGGCAAGCCATACACATATTCGTGCAAACACAGACGGCTGTCAATAAAGTCAGATCGATCAAGTCAAGGGTGGATGGGGGTTTTCGTCGGATTTGCAATTTTGATTATACTAGGCCAACTGGATGAATCACTACAAGCCCCGGATACGGGGGCTGGGGCTTAAGTCCCCGTGTGTACTCAGACAGCCAAGGATTGGTATTACCCGGGGAATACAAATGAAGACGCCGTCCGTCCCTCAACTCCATTTCCCAACCCTTTGTTCCCCCGTCACTCATTCTGAACTGGAAGAAAGCCTCTCATTTCACGACTCTCAAAATCCTATCACAATCAAAGCAAAATCTGAATTAATGTATTCCATATGACTGGATGGCTAGCTGGAGGTTTTGGATGGATGGGTTTTGATTTTCCTGCTAAAGCCACAGGATCTCTCACTTGGTTGGAGTTTAACTAGTATCCTATCAATCCTCTGCCCCCACCTAGTACTTCCCGCAAAATCCTGATAGCCCCACGGGATAAAGAGATGAGAAAGCCAAGTACGACTCTCAACTCAGCCAAGACGTCCGTCCATTCAAGCAGAAGATGGAGAAAGGCACTTAAGTAAATATATAATGGAATCCATATCACTATTTCACTCCTCCTGCTCGGAAACCATTATTTTTATACGATTCCGGGGTCAGGCTATCACATCGCAAATCTTCTCTTCTTCGCAAAAGTAAATACAGGGCATGTGCTATGTTGAAAGGAGTAGTTACCAGTTTCGCGCAAGGAGCATGAGAATGACCATTATGAAGTTTTAGATGAATACTCGCAAATTGAGGTTTTCCTAATTCTAACAGTTGTGTTTTTAGAAATCTAATTGTCATATTTACAGCTGATCTCCAGTTCGGGATTGTTTATATCTAAGTAATATATTTTTTTAAACCGACGTAGCGCTCCATAAGAAGTCAATTATTTATAAAATCAAATGGAATTCAAAAAAATTGAAGTGATTCTAACTTTAACCTAAACATTTTAAAACGCTTCACTACTTTCATTTGCAAACATTAAGTCCAATGAGTAAAAAAGTAGGATTGCATTCGTCAATGTTACTCTTCAGCGTCCAAGAGAGAAAACCGCTTTATTTCGCTTACTAATACCACTTTACTCAACGTGCGGTTTAGTCGAATTTTCCTGACTTTCACTCCATAATGATCTTTCGTACAATTTAACTGACCTAAGAAATACAATTTCTTGATCAGAAGGCTATGAAAAACGTAGGGTGTGTTTAACTCGATTTGCCGTGATTCTTTCATGACATGGGATCCCAAAGGCAAAATGAAAGAAATGATTAGATAGCAAAAAAAAGGAGTGAAAAAAGTTTTCAGGGTAAAAGTAGTCGGAGGTTATGATGAAATGATTGGAAATGTGTAATACCTGTGAGAAAGTTGAGTGTCCGTGTCCACGGGTGGTGTGTTCGGATCCTTTCCCTTTGGTGTTGGACCTGATGTGGTGAGGTGGAGGAGTGAATTGGAAGTGTGAGTTCAAAGCCTCGTGTCTGAAGACAAACCCTGGATTTTTGGGAGAAACGCGATCCTCGGAATTCACGGACCCAGCACATCACAAACTATGCTTTTCTTTTGCAAAATCCCATTTCGCATTCGCACACGGTTCTCCACCCGCTGCCAACTAGGTATAGCACGTACGCTACTCCAGGTTTAAATGTCCCAATATCCCTACGGTGGTAAAACTACGGGTAATTCTCCTGTTCTTGGAAAGACTTCTTGGGAATTGTACAGCACGGAGGAGACAGGAATTGTTCATCCGCTCCGCCCACATCCTCATCCTCCGATCCCACAATGGAATCCAGCCGCGGTCATGATTGACCCATATTTGATGCCAAGAATCCAAGTGTCCGTTCCTTTTGAGGAACCCTATTTAATTTTTTCAATTCACCTATTCTTTTTTTTTTGAATCATTTGAAATTTTTGTGATTTTGCAAGTTCTTGCAAAAATTGTGAATGGCAAAATTGGCGGGAGATGTTGAATTGGCGAATGAGAGCATGGATCGATCCACCCATCGATCCCACCTCCGCGTGTGACTGGAGAGTAAAGGAAGTTGTACGCAGAAAGGGGAAAGATGCTTCAAGCCATCCGACCAGAGTCAAAATCACTTGAGGATAAGTGCTGGAGGCCGAAAAGGACCACTCATCCTTTCCAAAAATTTCTTGATGTCACTCCAATTCTCTCATTACACATTTCCCACTTTTGTCACGGTCATCGCCTGCCTGCCAAGTTGCTTAGTGATTTGTTTGAAGGGCAGCTGGTAATTTGAAACCGAAGAAAGCCTTGAAAGAAGGACTTGGATTACTGAAAGATTTGTCTTAGGCTAGATACATTCCAAAAATTCAAGTTAAATCGACCTGATTCGATTCCAGTCAGTCATTAGAGCTGTACACAAAAATTTATTTCTAGATATAATGAGAGATTTTGACAATAAAAGGGGTGGTCCCAATATACAAATTTAATGCATCAATTTTGTTGTATATCTAAGCTGTGTTCAAAATTGTGATCCCGCAATACATAGTTGAAATCACTAAAAGCGTATTGATATTCTGGTAAGATTGATCTTGCAAATGTCGACTACTCAAACAACCCATCCGTAGCAGGATTGAAATGTGCACCATTCGAGTGTCGACTAAGACTCAAAATCCAAGCCTAAAAGCAGTCACTGCGATTTCGCTTTTATCTCTTGCCTTCAGCCGCCTCTCCATGCTTACGCGCTTGCACTTGACAGACAAATCAGATCCTGTCAATTTCGTATTTTGTCAAGTAGACAAATTCCATATTGACTATTGTACAGTGATGTGCTATGCTACAATATAATTTGCAGAACAATTCTTCAGCTTTAAATATACTCTTTGCAATCCGTACAAATTTTTGTAATTAAACAGTTAAATGAAATTTTAGACATCAGATGAACCATGTAAACCACTGGTGTTTAAAATTCCAGAATTAAAATTAAAAGTATTTATGACAATTTTAACACAATGATTAAAAAAATCTATTTGAATTTAGACAGATGTTTGAATTTATGGCTAATGCACGAGAAAAAATACGAGTTCCATGCTCGTTGACAGTCGTTGCAATTTGGATCCGTCCTAGCAATAACCTCGATGTCACATAACGCATTGTGAAATAAAGACGACTTAATTATGAGCCATGAAATCCTAATTCCAGATATTTTACCACACAAATCTCTGAAATGGGTTAGTAGTGTTTGCTATACTCTTACAATTGAGATCGTTTTCAGCTGCAGTATTTTTTGTCTACATTTTTGCTTTAGCTGACGGAGGAACTGATCCAGGTAAGAAACATACCGACACTTCAAAAGAAACAATTGAATCATTCATCGTTGCATCTAAAGATTCAGATTTTACGACCAGAACGACTACGGCGCCCATCCGACCACATGTTGGAGTTGGAATTTCGTTTATTTTGGAAATTGACGCTTGCTGTTTCATAGCTGCATGTACGATATTAATACAAAGTTCAAATTCAAATTAAGATTTGAGCTTATGATCAACTTTTACACACAGGTGCTGTGTTACTTTGTTTGTTTGGCGATATTCGACTCATACTTCTTGTAGCATGTGTATGAATTTGAATTTACTTTTAAATTCCAATACAATACATCTCATCTAATGTTGTGTTTTAATTGGCCTTGCTGTTCCAGTGTCTGGCAACTGGCATATTATTAACATGTGTGGCCACCCTGAGTCAAATCCTGAACTCCGTAGCAAAACAGAGGCATGGAGGATCCACTGATTTGATTTATTTGCTGAGAGGGATTGCAACAACTTCATCAGAGCTGAGTTCGCAGGACCAAATTGCAATAACGGAGTGCTTTGCTGCTTTATTCCTTGCTCTGACCCAAATTTCACTTTCAATCGTGACTCTTTTCGAGGAAAATGGAGATCCGGTATGACATAAACATGGCATTCAAAACCTAGTTAGTAACTAATTAAACCAACTCTGTGCAAATTGTAAATTCGTTTTGACAGAAAAACACTTGGAGGAAAGCATGGTTATCTTTAAATATTCCAGCAGCTTTCCTTACTCTGAATATCCTGTTCTCAAATCATTGCTCATCTGGACTTGTGCGTGGCATTTACAATTATGATGAATTTCGTAATTCTATTCTTTGCAACCTTGTTTTCATTTACATCACATCGCCGTGCCTCATTCTTTTTGAAAATAGAATACCAAGGATCTACACAGTTTCTTCAGAGGTCAAAGTCTAATTAAGATAATACGCACACTATCACAGCAGATGTACGCATGTGCCTCGTTCTCCGAAATAACTAAAATTAAAATAATTTCGACTAAAATGACTTATTTTGATCATTTTATTGCGCAAGTCAACCGCTTGTGGCGTTGCGGCGCACGTTTGTAAATCCCCAAGCTGTTTACGGCGAGAATATGGTTAAATCGTTATATTTGTTTATTCGGCAAACTTTTGTACATTCGTTGAAGGCGTAAAATACGGGCAATTTTATGATTGAATGGCTTAACGTGGTGTTCCACTGTATAATTATATCTGAATCAAACAAGTAAAAATAACACGGTACAAATCAAAAACAAAACCAAGGTTTTTGCGCGCATCGCACATTTCGTGAACAAAAAACTGGATGCGTGTGCTTTGTTTCTGGAGACAATAATTAGCGCAAAAAACACTAATTCAAAGGATTTTATGGCAATCTCATCAAAAACAAATACCACAATCAACAGAAATTTCTATTATCTTCTTCCATTTACCACTAAACTGGCATTCACTACAATGAAGGATTATACATTTACACAACTACTCTTCTGGTACAAACTTAACGAAACCTTAAAAATGTAAAAATACAAAACTGACCTTGTTTCAAGCATACAAAATACATATGGACACATCAAAATTGAAATATATTTTTTATAAGCTCTCAAGTCTTATTTTTCCATTCGGTATCCCCACGAGTCATTCATTCCGCCTGCTTGCCAACATATTGAAAATCCTTTGTGTGTGCAAATCCACGTGGTCCGGCATTGTAATGAATTACTCGTCTGATTCCAAACGGATCCACGTAGCCAAAACTACCTGTCCGTGATCCGTCTTCCTCCGTTTCATCCTTATGGTATTGATGAGGGATTTTGTACACGAAGCCCTGCCCTCGTCGTAAAGGCGTTGTATAATTCCTAAATACATCCACGGTCCCGTCACTACCACCTTGGAAATAATCCAATAATTTAAGTGTTCAACTTAAAAATTCAAATTGCTAATTAAACTTTAAACTTACTTTCATTTTGTACAACAGCTGCTGGAATGACAGCAGTCCTCGGTCGTCCAAATCGACTTACTGGAAAAACGGCAACAGCCTCCGGTCTGGATTCAACGGCAACTCTAAATATATTTGGGCTGGAAGCCTTTCTGGCCAATACAATGAATCCTCCTCTTTGTGGAATACTTGGTTGCGATGGTGGGTTGTCATTCAATTGACTGATTGCTGACCTTGTGTAAAAATTTCTTCTTCGCCCTGCCGCAGTCTGAGGATTCTCCGTCGTCGTCGTCGTCGTCGTCGTAGATGTTGTCGTTGTCGTTGGGTATGAATAAACGGATTCCGGTTTCCTTGTTGAAGTGGCCTGTGTCGAAGTATATGTGGATCTACTTGGATACAATTTCGGTAATGGTTTGGCCGCCGCGTACAACCTCGGAGAAAATGTGGTTGGAGCGTCATTCAATTTCAAAGCGGGTCTTGGGGTTGGGATGGCATTGGATATTTGTGGGACGGTGATGGATTCCAATGCATTCAGAAATACCGGGGTTTTCCCTTCGGGGACGGCCACCCTCTTTGAATGCTTCATTGGTGTGTACTTCTTTGTTTCTACTTCCGGCATGGCCTTGACGCCGACGTACTCCATTCTAAATAAGTTAAATATGGACAATGTTAAAAACAGATTAACAAACTTATATTTATATAATCCATGATAATCGATAGTCAAACCCACCTTGATTTAAGTACCCTGTACCCTTTTCCATCTGCAATGAAATCTGTCATTCTAAGAAAACCCGCTGGATCCACCCAACCATAGGAACCCACAACTGTTCCGTCATCCAGTCGCCTCTCCTTCCGAAATTGTCCATTGAATGTTTGGAAGCGGAAGAAACGTTCGGGACCTTCATCTGTTTGGATGTGGTACTGTGTGGGTGTTTTCATTGTAGCCGGACAACGCACATTCCGCCCAGGTCCAATACAACAGAAGAATCTAATCACAAAATAAGATAAAGCAAAAAGGTTAATTCACTGAAAATGAAAGCCAACCCGCAGCGAGAGCAAATGTCAATTTCTTCCTCCCCCTTCTTATACGCATACGTGCAGTATGAAAAACTGTGTTAGGATCAAGGTCATGTTTTAAGTGTTCCTTGATGGAAAGATTTGATGTGATTGTGAACACCAATTTGGATGTTTGGATTACACCTCTTTGCTCTAATACAGTTGCAATTAATCGGCTTTGCATTGTCATTTCCATCTGGCACACCGTGTCACATGCAAAATGTGAAGGTGAACTAATAAATGGTGTGGACCTACAACCTACACTATTCACTTGAATCTTATCATTTGACATGGTGCGGTTTGTGTTCTAAATAGAATTATAAATTTGATTTTATATACAGAGGTTGGTTAGCAATTAAAATCTTTAGTAGCTTGCCGTCGTGGGCGATTAACTTTTTCCAACAGAATAAATATTTTTATTACGCCAGGTGTGTTGTTCCACTGCGCACTTCGTGCCTAAATATGATCCTGATCCTGTACTTTAAGTCTATAATAAGTTGTTCAATTCTAATAATAATAGAATGAAAACTTGTCTTCCGTTAATAATGCCTGATCTTTTCCTACTGACTGGAACGCGACTCTTTGTGTTACCCTGTCCCTTGTACAACCCAACTTAGTTAGGTAAATTTTAAATAGTTATAATCTTAAAATTCGCAAAGGCGTGTTAGTTCTTACTGAGCATGAGCAAGAAGTATTTCAGGTTTCGTCTTTTACACTTTTTAGATCACATTAGAGAGCAATATTCGAAAATAGAGTGTCTCTGTAACTAACATCCAGATTTGTTGAATATCCTGGGTGGCCAATAGAGCTCAGTAAGCTGGTATACACTCACAAGAAATATAATACATTTTGAATTTGATTAAATAAAATTTCTGTGTACATCGGTCACGTGTAGGAAGCATTTGCACGAAATGTCCCTGTATTGGTTGAACACATATTTACTATTTACTCTTCTCAACAGCAGAGAATATCAGTTACAGTACAGAGAAGTCGACTGTGACTAATTTGTCAAGTTAAACAGCAACTTTATTCAGTGCAGCCCAGCAAACTTTTAGTGCTTAAAATTTGGGAATAAGTTAGCGGAACGCAAATGCTTGTATCAACACACGTAGACGTAATGCACTAATAGATTGAGCTGTGTATAAGCAAAATAGTTTATAGTTTCTGCGTGTTAACTTTTCAGAAGAACAGTACGTACTCTTATAGGTTATCCAAGTAAAATTTGGCGTGTGCAAGACCTCCGGCTCTAAATATTTTAAGTCATACAAACGAAGATTAAAAATTATAGTAAAGTTTCCGCTTGAACATCAATTTGTTCAAGGATTTTGTGATAATATTTTACAAAATCAAAATTTTGCGTGTCAAGGTCAGACGGGTCTGGCATTCAAATTAATTCAACTCACTTGCACGCAAATTAAATAATCACGAAAGCTCAAACCGTTTATAATGAACATTTTTGAGTTGGATGAAATTAAAATTACATAACAAAATTTCCCATCCTTCACGTCACACGTTTACCTTTCCACGAATAATAGGAGCGGAACGTAAATAATGTGTACACACATGCCTGCTGGCTAAAAAGCTCACTTTCATCCGAACAACTCCTTCAAAGCTCGAAGGATGTCTTTTACACACGTACACTCCAACATATTGAAATTGGGAAAAGGACGAGCATTAGGAAATCCGGAGGACGAAGGAAGGAAGTTTATAATTCTGATTTTCTCACAGTCAATAAAGGAAACACAAATACTCAAATTCTCCTTCCGGGAGTCTTACAATTGCAAGGTTTTTTCCTGTCACGTTTCAAACAAACACGTCATTCTGTGAGCAATCCTGTTTTAAAATTCCATTAAGCCTGGGTATTTAGCATTTACAAATGCAATTTTGAAATCTGAAGACGATTACATTTTCCATGGAAAACGTACATAGTAATACCTGAGTTTGTTAGTTTAGTTGAATAGAAGCTCGTACAACTTTTTAGAAAAATAATGCAAGGATGGACATGATCCAAAAGCCTCTCAAATATCTGACTCATTTATTGGAGGTTCAGAATAATTAGAATAGACACGGATGATGGAGGATCGTGACGGGAATAGCTTCTGGCCTCTGACATCTCCTTTCCTTTCATTGGATTGTGTTGTGGTGTCGTCAAAGGACGTTGTACCATGAGCGACGTGGACGCCACATCATAAATTACTCACCCGCAATATTGCATTGTTGTTGTGCCCAACTGACCCTATGTGGACTTCCCACGCATTACATTCTTTTCAACCCACTCACTCTCTTTCCCAAGTTTATCCTCCTATTCAATAAAATAATGCAATCTGCATCCCAAGGGACAAACTCGATCCGCTCTTTCTTTCCAGATAAAAAGTGTACTGTGTAGTGTACGTGTGGTAAATTCACGCTTCCAACGAACCACTCTCAATTTTGACCTATTAAATATAGGGATAGGGTATTTAATTACATGGCCGGCAACTACAGTAACTATCCGAGCCCCGTCCCACCTGATGATACACTTTGATGTCTTGGAATCACGTTTATTTTCAAAACCATCGTGATTATTAAAGGTAAACATGAAGCGGAGATGACATGGAATTATCAAATTATCATTGCATACATTCCTACCACAGTGATTACGTAATGTACAATGTGACCAAGGATTCAGTTTCTCATTTGTTGCATAGCATTCCTTATTAAAAAAGGTGCGACGATGAAGAGGAGATGCTTGTGCCATGGCAAGGCATGGCAGGCGTGAGAGATATGCAAATAAGGAGGTGCACAAATCTCTTCCCAAGTTCAATTCGTATTATTAACGAATCAATGGGAGGAACGCCTGGGAAATAATGTGAGAGTCCGAGCAAAGGAAAAGCCAACAAGGGTATTGAATTAATTGGGGGATTTTGCCATGTATTTATTTTTTTGGCACGTACTTGCCCATTGTACAGCCAACAGCCGTATGAATTATGAATGGTTCTGTGAATTTATTATGGCCTGGGGGTTAGCTCAGCATGTAATTAGCTTCCCCATTAGTTCTATGTCACAGGGCAAAGGCGGCGAAGTTAATCTCCTATCAAAGAATTGACAGCCCCTAATTTGTAGTTTTGTTCAGCACTGAGTGTGAAGATCCTGCGAGGGTTGATGTATGGATTTTTAAGAATATGGCAATTAAAATGCATGTAATAATGCATTTCATGGCTTGAATGCAAAGTATTCAAAATTTCATATTATAATTTGGTTAAGAGAAAATTCCACACGGCGCAATTTAGTTGGATTAAATTTGGTCCCTAACAACCTGTACAGCTGCACCGTAGTCAATTATAATTAGGAACTGTTTTTATCAAACCAAAATCGAATCTACTTCTGTGTTACGCATGGACAGATTTCCACTATAATTATAAACACGTAATCATAAAAATATTCTTAATCAATTAATTATATTGGTCAGTTCAGAGTAAAATGACATAATGTTGGTCATTCAAGAAAAGACAAACCCCACCCACGTCTATTTCTGTAAATGTGTATTCCATACATTTGCATTGTGTCATAGACGGTGAAACAAAGTATGAGTAAATTATCGAGCGTCTGTGACAGATGAGTCTTCTCTTTCTGTACTCGGAATCCAGTGTGAGTAGCGCCCACATAAGGGACCGTGTATGTGTCGTCTCGTGTCCTACTTCAATTCTATTGCAGTCTCTAGTTCTTACCCCATTTAAAGATCCCTTAAAAGGACAAGTGCAATAAAAGTACTTTATTCAACTCTGTTTTTATGTACCCGAGAGTCGTCGGTTTCACAAAGTTGCAATTATCGCATTATGTTTCCAACTTTTTCTGAAACGACTGGCAATGCATGAGAATATCGGGTAGTTTTACCTTGAACTTCAAAATGCCCTTTTAAAGGAATAATGCATTTTGTCTTGCAACAGTCATCCTTAATTTTTGACTTATTT
>JAAXYW010003081.1:0-12823 GCA_036851895.1 Orthonychiurus folsomi | reverse complement strand
ACAAAGCGGAATTCCAGTTGTTGTTGCCATTTTTGACAGTGGCAGTCTTCGTTTCTCGATTCGAACCAAATCAACACAACCGACAAAGCCCTGATGATAGGTTGGCGGTACTTCATTTGGGAGTACGGATGAAGCAACTCCACCTGAGAAAGTAAAAGTAAATAAAGCATTTCAGACTGCATGAATCAACATACGTAATAGAATTTATCGTACAACTGAAAATTAAATTACCAATCCAAAATTGCCCATCCGAAATGTACCTATTGCTTCCAACTTCAATTGTGGCGCGCTGAGGGGTTGATCCGTCAATCTGAAGAACAACTAGCTGTTGTCTTCTAGCTATGAGAACTTGGTGCCACCTTCCATCAGTTACGCGAACCTTCAGAATGTATAATTTTGGAATATTAAAATTATAAAATCATATATTATATATGTTAGAGCTAACTTATGCTTTTTGTACCTTTGATCGAATTATCACAGGGGTTGTTGGCTTCACCGATGCTATCCCAACCCGAAGTTCGAGATATTCATTCACCAAAAAAAGACCCAAATATCCCGAGTTCGTGTTGTCAGTACTAAAGTGTTTTCCGGTCCAAATCAAAACTCCTGACGTATCGCTGGAAGTCCGGAACACAATCTCAATGCGATTTCTAGCATCAAAGTTTTTCCTATTCGAAAGAAAAGGAAGTCCGTACTATTTTACAACTCGCTGTAAATTTGTCTTTGAAAATTCACCTTTCAGTAAATTCATTTCTGGAGGCAGAACCATAATCGGGCTCGGAAAGCTCTTCGCTTTGTTTCCCATTATTGTCATACGATTCAGCGACGTCACTTACTAAAAATAATTCATCCAACTGGGAGTCAAAGTTCTCATTGTAGAAATCATCATAGTCGGAAGCGTTGGGCGCATCACTGCAACGAAACATAAATTATATGTAGCAACAATCCCAACTTAATTAGAGTTAGAGTATGCTTGTGTTTGAAAAAATTACCTTTTGGGCACACTTCGAGGAAACCGAATAAAGTTTTCACCGTCAAATCGAACTGGTCCAGAAATCACTTTTCCTGAATCGCAAGTGTATCGTTAATATCGTTATGTTTACCTAGTTCAATAGATAATACCACTGGAGAACTCACCTGTCTCGCAAGTTTTCCCTGTAAACTGTGAAGGGCATAAACACACAAATGATTCCAATCTGGGAAAACAGGTTCCACCATTCTGGCAAGGAGGAGATACACTGCTGCCGCATGGAGGCCCTTCATATCGATGAACTAGCTTTTGTTTTAATATTTCATCGATTTCTTTGTGATAGGTTTCATTGTTGATGCGGACGTGCTGAAGGGCCCCATCAAACGAGCTCCGAATAAATAGTTCTCGATGAATAATTGATTTGTCCCTAAAATCAACACAAATAAAATTGTCAACATTATTTATTTGCATATGTTTCTGCTGAAATGCAGGAGGAAGAGCAACCTAATTCATCAATTTGACATTATAAGTGTGGACATTGGTCATGTTTGAATTAACTGCCTTATTGAAATTTCAGGTATTCAATCAAGTGTTTACAGTCATACATATCCCACTTCAAAAAAGTACACTCAGAAGATACCTTCTGTTTGAAATAAAAGATTAAATCTCATTAATGGTTGGGCACTGAACAAAGGTAAATATGATAACATGATCCTTATTCTATATAATACACCAATCAGATCACCATCAACCAAGCAAACCGTGGCACCAGCTGTCTAGTACAAGCCATCATCCCCAGCTCATAATTAGTACCCCACTGTCATTATATGTAATATAATCATTGGCATGCCAGATTACCTCAACTTGTCAACTAATCTCTTAATCGACGTACTCTATAAACTAAACTCGTGTACTACAATTCCTACAAAACATGCTCAATAAACTGTATCAAGGCGATAATTCCAGCAATTTGTAAAGTCAACAAATTCACCTCTGAATAGTTAGTATTCAATAGAAGCCAAGCGGGTGTACAGAGTTACTACCTTAAAAAATGCACATATTATATATATTATTTCTCGCGTTCGGGTGTAGTTCTGCGGCCATATACAACTACACAGCAGCCGTTCAAAGATCAATACGATTTTTCGAAGCGCAGAGAACTGGGAAATTGCCGGAAACAAATCGGATCCACTGGCGTGGTGATTCCTTTCTAACGGACAAAGGAAATAATAATGAGGATTTGAGCGGAGGCTACTTTGATGGTACATTTAGAACTCTTTTAAAATATTTTTTTAAACAGGACTTAAGCTAACTATAATCATCAATTAGCTGGAGATTTTATGAAATTCGGATTTCCTTTTGCGTCTGCCATGCATTTCTTGGCTTGGGGATTGGTGGAATTCAAGGATGGATACATTCGAGCAGGCGAGTTCGAGAATGCTTTAGATGCTTTGAAATGGGGAACAGATTGGATGATCAAAGCACATGTTTCTCCAAATGAGCTTTACGCCCAGGTAAATTTCAATTTACTAGCCAAATCGGCTACAAACGTTTGTAACTTGTACATTTTGGCAGGTCGGGTTGAGTGACGTTGATCATAGCTGGTGGGGACGACCTGAGGAAGTTCCCCCAGAGAGACCACGTCCGGCGTTTAGCCTGACAACAGAAGGCCCAGGTTAGTTGCAAAAGCGCATAAAGCTTCTTATGTGGCATGATATGGGTTAGAATTAAATAAACTTGAAAACAAATTCATTCTAGGCAGTGATTGCGCTGCTGAATTTGCATCCGCACTGTCAGCAGCTTCAATAGTATTTCGAGCGAATGGGGACGACCTGTATGCGAATGAGTTAAGGAGACATGCTCGCGAGCTTTACGAATTTGCAAACAATTACAGGGGAATTTATAGTGATGTGATTACAGATGCAGCTGACAACTATAAGTATGTCTTTTAGTAGAAACCTTCAAATGATGTAGATTATTATTTTAAAATGACAAACTCTAGGTCGGAAGGATACGGGGATGAATTAGGACTTGCATCCGCTTGGTTGTATAGAGCAAGTGGTGGGGATCCCTACTATAAACTAGAATTTGAACGACATTGGCAAGAATTCAGTCTTTTCCAACGACCAGTTGAAACTTACTGGGAAGAAAAATCAGCACAACTTCAAGTACTTATGGCTACACTAGACCCATCTGGCCCGTATGTTAATGCTTCAACCAATTGGTGCAATTGGATTGTGGACGAAGCACCAAGAACGCCTCGGGGATTAGTTTGGCTCGGAAATGGTTGGGGTTCATTAGCTCATTCTGCGAATGCTGCATTCACATGTCTCATTTTGGCTAAAAATGGCGTCAATCCTACAAAATACAATGACTTCGCCAAATCACAAATTGATTACATGCTTGGGGACGGGATTGGTCGCAGTTTTCTTATTGGATTCGGAGTGAATTCACCTCAAAGACCCCATCATGCGTCTAGGCAATAAATTATTTTAAAAGCAGAAAAGGCCAAAGTATGCACATGGCTAATATTATGCTTATATGATTTCGTGGTGTAGTTCCTGTCGGAATAAACCAGCACCTTGTGATTGGGATGATTATGATCGTGACGCGCCAAATCCTCAAGTTCTGATTGGCGGACTTGTGGGTGGTCCTGACAGAAATGACAATTATGCAGACAATAGAGACGACTACGTTGGAAATGAAGTAACTCTAGACTATAATGCTGGATTCCAGTCAGTTCTGGCTGCCTTGGTGCAAAATCGGTCATAAAATGTAAGAATAACTTCAATCTTCCAAATACTAAAATAATAATAATCCAATAAAGTCAAGCTTGCACAATCACTAATTCAATCAATCATCGTGAGTTGAACTTCTCAGCATAATATTATCCCACCCAACAATAATCCCAGTAATTGAACTTTCAAACACTCATTATAAAACAACAATAATAATACCTGACACCACCGATGTAAAGCGGAAGCTCGACATTGAGCTCTGACAAAGTTGGCGGAGATGTAACTGTTTGTGGTATTTCGCCATCAACTTGTAATTTTCCTTCTCGGCCCTCTCTAGAGGCAACAATCCAATGCCACTTGTTCAAGGAAGTTGGTGTACTCCATCTAGTAATAAGTAATAGTTCTAGTTCATTACCGGGTCATCACTGTAATATAAAATAGACCGTTCTAATTGTAATAGGCTAATTCAACTAAAACCTCAACTCACGTAATATTCGCCATTCCGCTTCCCAAGTCAAATATGAATTGGATATGACCGTTGAAAACCATAATAGCAACAAAATCTCCTTTCCCTACTTCCTGTCCGTTGTACAAAATAACAGCATTTGGCGACCTCAACATAACCCACAGTTCAATCCGATTCGTCCTGCCTCCATTCTCAATTTTCGGTAACTCCAAATATGAGAATCCTCTGAAATCCAGGACCGCGCCCGTTTCCGTTACCCGCCTGCTCCGAGTTTCGCACAATTTTCCTGGAAGCGAGAAACAAAATCAAATCAACCTACTTGATTCAATTATTTCTGACGACTGAGTCGTGTATCATACCAGTAAACTCCGGGTGGCAAATACACCGGGAATCAGATGTAGAGCTTTTATCTCCCCAACACTGACCGTAATTTTGGCAAGGGTTCCTTGAGCATGAATATTGTGCGAGGGAGTTAGTTTGACGTATAATATCTTCCTTAAATGAGGGCTGTAAATTATCCTCTAGCTCTATTTCTTCATTAATCTCATCATGGGCGTAGATTGGAGTCGTACTACCCAAAGGCAGGGAATTGGAACTCATGCATTGATATACATTGTGAATGGAAATAATCAGAGGGTCTCTGTCTTCTATAAATTCAATCCGTCGACGGCCAACCTTCAACTTGTGTACACAACCAATGAAGCCTTCTGATGTGCCCACCGCTTCCCAAATTCTGGTGTAAAGTCATGATTAAAGCAAATTTACAAACAAGAAGTAATTCACTGTGTGTACCTGGATGAGTTTAGTGGAACATATCCCAGGAATCCACCATAATCAACATTAAGAGATTTCATATTTCCAGGTGATGTGCCTTTCACATCTTCCTCTTCGCTGACCCTTAGAAGCCCGTCCCGATTATAGCGTTTCGCGGCGAGTCTATACGTCAATCCGGCAGCTAATCTGCTGCTTGACCTTAAGATAGCTGTAAGTAAATAGGAATAAATGTTTACGCTTAGAGTACAATCAAATTCAAAAGATTAGCATACAATAAATCCGCTTACTTTTTCCATCTCCCAAGTCGTAACGAAATTCCACATATCTAGCAGGAAAAATGTAAAATAAGTTCCGGTTCCAAGTCACTACATTTAGTCATTAGTAAAGTTCAAAGTGGAATTAATTTCAGTTACCCATCAATTAATGCCAAAGATAGAAAATCTCCGGAGCCATTTGCATGCTGAGAAGAAAATATGATAACGCTATGCGCAAAATCAACGTATGGTGTGATTTCAATTTCAAGGCTTAATTTGTGGTAGCCAGCAAGTTTTCCCAGGACAATTGTCGATTTTCCAGAGAAGAAGGGAGTGGGTGAATCTAGCCCCAAGAATGGAAGTGTTACGTGAGTGACATTTTGGGGGTTGAACCTCATAAAAATAAACTCATTAGACTACCATTGTTGTGGTGGGTTCCTGCACAATTTCCGCTTCCTTCTGAAACGGGTGGGTTGAGCTGACAAAGGCAAGAGTGGGAACCGTTCCTGTGATCGAAGCATGTCGTGTGCTCATCGCAAACAGCTGTTTCACACGCATTACTTCCTTCAAAGTGGGACACTACAAGTGATAGTGAGAAAGTTTATAGTTAATTGTGTTTTTCTTTTGGCCTCGGTAGTGAAAAATATTAACTTCGTTATTTGTATTTGCATGTCAATCAGACACCAACACATGATTTATGCGTTGCAGCTTGGCAATGACAGCTTCCATTAAAATGTATTATACACGAATAGAATGTTTCACGCCCGTTTAATTTACAGGTAAAGCTTACAAGGCTTTCCGGCATTAAAACCTTGTGTAAGCAATTCTACTTTACGGTTATCAATACTCAACTTAATACATTTCAATGGACCATTACCTCAATACTTACAAAGTTGAAACAGTTCTTACTAGCGGAGCGGGCCACATTAAAAAGTGCGACAAATATATAATCAATTCCAATTATAAATTCCATACCTATCGGCAAACATACAACTCGTTCAGGGTCTTCATGAAATTTCTCTCGGCAAATGCACCATCCGTTCACGCAAACACTGTGTTCTGTCAGGCAATCCGCACTCCATTGGCAGGAATCTCCCAAATGGCTTTTCAACTGCAATTACAATCAATTTTGATAATCCTTCAGTGATTCCATCTAGTTTTACTATGTAATTTAGTCCGATGAATATACGGACGGGCCGCGGTTCAAGCTGGCGACATCCCACAAGCTCGTGAAACCCGGTGATTACTATTACTGCACCTTAATTACCCAACCGCAAACATTAAAGCCGGTCTTGTCTGTATATCGCCGCCGCTGCTGGCTTAGTCATTGTCACAGACATTATTTGTATAAGAAATTCATGAATTAGGACAGCGAAGCTATTAGCGTTTCGCTTCGCTTACCTGAATCGTTGACAACGTTGGGGATCGATTACTAAATAAATGTTTCTGTTGTAAATTCCCTTCCCTCAATGTTTTCTGGGGTGGAAGATGCCGAGTGGATTTCATGCCCGATGATCCGATGCCCGCCATCCCATCTCCCCACTTTCCTGCACCACCGAAAATATCCATGTTTTCATCACCCGGCTCGGTGAAATACATTCCTGCTCCAGTCCATTGCCGAAGGGGGCTTTCCGTCCCATAGGATTCACCTATATCAACAATAATCGAAAACATATGTAAAAATCTGCAAATATACCTCTAAAAATATAAAATTCCTGTCAAAAATTTGATAGCACAAATTTTCAGCTCTTGTATGTACAAAAATAAGTGAACGTGACACTGACAAGTTTACTCTGGCTTTGGCAGCATCTATTGTGATTGCGGATTGTGTGGGTGGATAAGAAAGACGAGAGCCAGTCGCAGTGGTAAACTCAATTTGCAACCAAATTTTGAATTTTGAATGCCTCTAAGAAATTGAATTTCCATACTCACTTGAATCCGGGCATGATCCTTTGTGCAAAACCCAAATTGATTTTTGACCACGACAAGACTGGAGGCGGACAAGACATGAGGATTCATATGAAAATCCGTCACTCGCACACACCTCCTGTAAAAGCAAATATAAGTTTATAATTTCAACTAACTCAAACTGGTACACTAATTTGTTATCACCTCAACATCCGTATTGTCATCGCATACAATATTGCACACACAGCCAGCCCGATTTCCATCCTGCTCACATTCGGCCCCAAAAGAACATTCCACTTCTTCACAAGTTCGGCCCAGATTTATCGGATCTATGAAACAAAATAAATAATTATCTGTTGGTATTAGCAAAATTGAAATGTGACTGCCAATGGACAACGAGTGTAGGTGAGGTCGAGGTCAAAGGCAAAGTTAAATGGTTGTAAAATCTCGAGTCAATAAATTCAGTTTGGAATAAGCCGCCTGACAATTTACTTGAGCCAGCATTTAGCATTTCGGCTTGCTGCACGCACATAACTTTATATTAATTCGTCCGTGTACTGGCTTAGATAATTTTATTAAAAACTGCCAACTTCTCCATATTTTAGATCTGCTGAAAATTGGCTCAATTTTTCTAATTTATTTTTGTGACCCCACGCTACTGCGAGCGTATGACAATCTTACAAAAAAAATTTTGTTCCACGTAAAAATCCGAGCCCAAAACTGCTGTTCTGTTGAAATAAGCTGATGACACAAACAGGACAGGAGAAAATATTTCATTTCAAGCATATATTTTCCAGTGAGATAAATTATGACAACGCATCACTCCTGCTTGTACCTTCTCTAGCCACTTATTGCCTCAAACCTTGCAGCAGTAGCATCCAGCAGAAAATCTTCTCATCCGCTCAATCGGTTTTCTTTATCAAATAACACAGGGACTGGACACGGAAGGACATCCAAACACAAAAGCAATTCCCCAAACCAAAAGAAAAGTAGAAATGAAAGCTCAATATAATAGAGTTTCAGCCACACTTTTATGACTTAGTCCGGGTTCGAAAGGTGGGTCGGAGTCTGGACAAGAATTGTCATCCTCATTGTCCCTTACACGACAGGCAGGACACACATGACTCCCTTTTGACTTTTTATCAGAGTTAACCTTTGGACAATAACCCGGGAGCTCGGCCCCACTCCCATTGCCATAATAACTTTAAGAAAGAGACAGGCGAATGGAAAGCTCAGAGAAAATACTTACCCACAGTGCAACCATAAGGTCCAAGAAATTCTCCCTCGGAGCATGAATCACATTTATGGCCCAGAACCCCTGGTTTACAAACACATCTCCCCGTCATTTGCTCACAGTCCTCCCGTACCGAGCCAAACTTGGAACATCCGCAGGCTAATAAAACATTCCAGAAAAATAAATGTTCGTCATTCTTACATCTACTATTCTTTACATACATAACTTTAACTTTCAAATCATTTCCCCGCCCAAACGTTTACGCGTTTACCTACCCCAACCCAGTAACTACAAAACCCAAAACCCCGTATTTTCGAAAGAGAACACCTATTCCTTTTACATTTGCCCATCATTTCTTTACTTTCAGGTATTTGAATTATTACGTGCTAAGGTTGTGAAACTTGGATAGTCGGGATAGGAGTAGGAGTAGTAGCCCCCATTAAACTTTCCACTCCATAACTCACGTTTGCATCCGCTGTCCAAATGAATAGCAATTCGACTCAATCCCCAAAAACCCGGAAGACAGCGATCACACCTTGCTCCTCCCACACCCGGACGACATAAACATTCCTGACTGACCGGATCACAGGTTTCCGCGACGGAACCGAGTTTATTACACTGACAAATGGATGGACAACCCGCATATTCTGGGCCCAGGGCTGGAGTTGCTTTATCCGGGCAACAGCCATGAATTGATCCCTCACACATGGCCTGAAGGGATTTTGTGGATGAAGGCGGTGGAATCGTAGTCGTCGTTCGATCCGGAACTAGTAATTTCAAAAACGAAGGTCTTTTTTATTAATAAAAGTTATTAAAGTAAGTAAAAATAAAATTAACAAATAAATTACATTACTTTGGACGAAAACTCAAATAAAAAAAGGCGAACATGTATGTTATACACATTTATATGTCTTTACAAGTTGCACGTACTTTATGCATGCAAAAGTAATGGAACTCTTCGCCTTTAATTCGCACTTGTCGAAATGGGTCCCGGATTTTCTTTATGGCGGTAATTTGGGGAGCAGGGCGAACAATCTGCTTCTCGCCCTTCCTCCCAATAAATTTTTCCCGGGGCATCCTGTGGGCGGGCGGGAAAGCTTCCATCTAATGGAAACAGCAGTTTGCGGGTTTTAAGTACAGCTGACGTCACATCATTTCCAAGTCGACCCTCCCAGTTTGGAATATATTCCAGGCTTTGCAATTTACAACCGCGAATTTATTCATTGCCGTACGTTACTTACAACACACATGCATTGCATTCTTCCTCGCCCAGTCGAGCCCATCTCCCCTTTTTTGGGCAATATAACCACCGAAGATGATGCAAAAGAAAATCCTACGAAAATCCCAGCCCAGAGACCAAGATGAGCAAATTTTCAAATTGTATGTAAAACTACTACGTATGGGTTCGCAGTACACGCCCATTGGGAGGACACGGGAAAATACGCCCTCGTCTTGAAACTAGGAAAATGGAATTGGGTATTTTCTGAGGCCAGGAGGAGGGGAAGTCATTATTATTGTCGTGCTAATGCAATACGGCGACGAACCGCGACGACGGAAGTACATTGCTTGCGGAAAAATAAAATAAAATAGGATTTCTTTCGGGAGGGAGGAGGGTTTAAGAGCATTTCGCCGTTAGGGATGAAGGAAGAAAAGACAAGACTTACGTTTTCTGCAGCACTTGGCAAAGGATGGGGTTCGATGACAAAAGCTGCCCGTCGGGCAATTGGTGCGAGAGTGACGATTACTACAATTAATGTCTTCCCCTGTATCATTGGATTTGAGTGGTTCTTCACCATTGCAGGGCTTCACTTCAACTTCTGTTAATTAAAAATATGAATACTTTTATCTATGTGTGTTGTGGTTTCTTCCTGGATAATTTGAAATGGGTTTGAGTTTTGAATACGAATACACGCAGTAGTGCCATGCAAGAAAAAACACCGGATCAATCAAAAATTATGGGAAAGTTTCGCTCTTTAAAAAATATATAAAAACTATCCTATTTTTCCACGTACCCTCGCATAATTCCATTGGCCTGGGTCGAAGCTCCGTCTGACGATGACAAGCCTCCCGTCGCATCTCACATTCACTTTTGTACAGCTTAAGGTCACTGGCGCACACCGGGGAGCCAGGGGTCAAGGAGCAATCAAACTGACAAGTGCAGCGAGGAAACCCATCGCCCCCTACCTCACACAAAGCATCGAAGTCACAACTGATTGACTCGCAGAGTTTCGGTGGAGGAAAATCTGGGTTTGAATTGGCGGGGGATTTCGAAATCGGAGTTCCCAAAGCTTTTCTTCCTAAAGCGTCTAGTCCACCTACAGTAAATATGTGACATTTAGAAAAAAACAGTTAATTCTTGAGGTGGCGTAGGCGTATGATCTATAATACGTGATTCGTCATCTATGGAAACTTTTTTAGAAAATAACGTTACTTTAAAATCTGTATTTTAAAAGGATTGAGAACATATTGAATTACCCGCAAGTGGGCCAATCCCTTCAGAGCAATCTCCGTAGAAATGAACATTCAAGGGGCGTCCGAGACGACAAGCTGCTTTTTGTAACTCGCACTCATTCGTGTATGTCACCAGATTGGAGCCACACACGAGTTCACGCTCCGTTGGACACTCCGCGGGACACACACAAACTCCGGACTCACATTTGGCTCCGAATTTGCAATGGACATCCACACACATGTCTGTATGGGCCCAAGGATAGAATACTAATCAGGTTTACTACCTTCCAAATACCTATGTGTTCTCGGATCAACATCAACTTTCATCCAACCAGCTCTGTTCCCGCTCCCACTCCATCCTAACTTTTTTTGGAACTGGGCTGGGAAATTGGGGCGGAAACAGAAATTCTTAATCCGAACACACGCGGGGATGACTGACTCATGATTTCACTTTGGAATGTAACGCAAAAATGCGTACATCGTAAGGGGTAGGCGCCGTAATTAAATTCGAAAGATCAATGAGTTTCCGAAAACATTTAATCTTAAAGATTCGGTTGTAATTACTTGTATTTGTATTAAAGAAACGTAAGCTGTCTTGGAATTATCGTCTATTTTCTCTGATTGAGAACGAGGCAAATACAATTTTGGTAGTACGGTTTTGAACTTACCGCATTTTTGTTTTTCGACAACTGTGATCATTTTCTGCTGTTGACAAGCAGACTTCCGCAAATCACATTCATTAACGTATTTGACCCCATCTGACCCACAAACCGAATTGGATGTTGACTGCATAAACATTTAACAAAATAGATTAAAGATTATCACATTTACCATGTTAATGCATTATAGAATTCTGAGAAAGTCGACATGAAATTTCGTAATTCGAGTGAAACTGACCATGTCCGAAGTGCAGTTCTTGGGACAAATGCATTTGGAGCCGGAACTCTCGGAAACACAAACTGAATAAAAGTCACAATGTCGCTTCTCGCAAGGGTCTGCAATAAAATATACAATTAAATTACGAGGGATTTCGGTTTATTAAGGCCCATTACGTGGGAAATGGTTCATTTTACAGATCACGCAAACGACTTTGGACAACCAGTGCATTGTGAGGCCCTGCAACCGCCACAGCTCCAATTCCAACGTAATAGGATAGGGTGCAATAATAAAAAGCCGAGGGAAAAGGGAGAAAGCCATGGCCAAGGATTCCACGTTTCTTGTAATTCTTTTTACATTCACCACAAAGTGGAGTGGAGGACATTTCTGAGAAGCAAGGGACTGAAAGAATGGAACTTATTTTTATTTAATTTCCGAAAGGACTTTGTCCTCAATAAAAGAGAAATGCCTCAACCATAGGACGGCCCAGATAGGATTTCCACTTCAATTGATATTACAAAAGGGTACTCCCAGCGGAAATATCCCCTTTCAAATTCAGTTTAATTTTTATGCTTGGATTAATTTTGTGGTGGGATAAAAGTGGTAGGAATAGGAGTGCATTCTCAAATTTTGAAAACTTTTGTTCTTACTATGCACATAATTTTGCTAAATTTTAAAAAGTTACCTCAAAAAATAATGCTAAATTCACGTGAATGTAAAAAAAACCAATTAGAAACCGAATATTTCAAAAATTGGGCCATTTCAAAAATTGGGCCTAAACATGTGTGTGTGCTGAATAATTAACTCGTGTATTTTCCGCCAATTCATTGAATGTACTTCCACAAAATTTACTGCCTCCGCTGGCGAAGAAAGCAAATTTAAAGTTACGAGCTCAACTTTTTAAAAAAAATCCCCCGAAATTTCTCCATACCCCAAGATTCTTTACAATCTACAGAACAGGACCAGCAGAAAATCTAATTACGTCAAAGAAAAGCCCTTTTTCTTTCCCTCATTGTGGCATGCATTTTATACCGCAGACGTTTCTTCCGTTTGAATTGATGGTGGTGGCGGAAGCAAGCCATTGATGACTACGGAGAAAGCAAAGGGAAAGTTTGCCCAAAAAACTTACTGCATATGCCCTCGTACAGGAGT
>JAAXYW010003080.1:0-12823 GCA_036851895.1 Orthonychiurus folsomi | reverse complement strand
GTACATCCCTCGTTAGTTCTATTAACCAAAACATTGGAATTTAATTTTTAATTTAGTTTTAAATAATTCTCTCTGCATGCTATCTACGCTATAACATAGTGCACTAAAATCTGTACAGTATTTTTAATTTGTCGACAAGTTTCCAGTAATAATTATTACAGGATGTTCAAGAGTAATATAATTTGACATTTTAACAAATTGTAATGCCAGCAACTGTAGATGGATTTAATTTGCAAATGCCACCAATCACACACACACACACAGAACAGAATCCCATACGGCCTTTTGTTGTCAAGTTGACGTTAATGTTGTGCAGCAATTCAGTGGCATAGCCCTATCCAAAGTTAAATTATTTCTAGAAACCAAAGCAAAAAGCACAAACAAAAATCTAACACCACGAAAATGGAAGGAACCAAGCTTCCTTGACAACGGCTTCTCCCTACAAGGTTATCCCGTTCTTCATCACTACGTCGAAAATGATTGCTCGGTATTGTTTGGGGTCAAGGGTGATTTGGCCCCAACCATTAATTACAGAGGGATTGAAATATAAATTTTTAATTCTATTTTTGGAGTTGATTTGAAATTTTTGTGTTTTATAATGTTGTCAAATTATATCTTACAACTCTAGAGTAAGAAAGGGACAAAATAGAAATTTAATGTCTCCACCAACTCACGATTTCTGGGAAATCTGGCTGGAAACTTGGTCAAATGTGGGTGGCAACCAAGGGAATTTTGGGTCATTTATAAGAGCAGAAATTGTTTCATTTTTGAGGTATTGTTTAGTACGGGATAAGCTTGCACGCCTGCTGTCAAAAAATTTGGAAGAAACAACGAAACTCCAGTAATCTAGCCCACCAACTTAGCCTACTAATCTCGGATTATTAAATGCTATTAAGTAGGAAGCAGCCTGCTCAATTTAGCCGCTTAGCCCCAAAACTAAATCTAGCCTACTAATTTAGCCTACTAATCTCAGAGTATTAAAATCCCTTAAGTTGGAATCAGGATGCCGCATCTGACTTCACACCTTTAAATTGCATAAGTAGGAAGCACATGCATTGTGCATGTCCTGCTGGTATATTTAAAAAGGTGACTGCGCTTTTTGAGGTGCAAAAAGCCTGTTGAGGGAAGCGCCTAAAATTGAATTGTAGACGTACCATTACATTAGATTAGGTTACAAATAAGACGTTTTTGCGCTTCGTGAGGTACATGCAGGCAGCGCCCCGCTTCCAAACGCAGTTTTAATTCCAATTTAATTTTTGGGTATTGTTTTTCGGTCAACATTTAATTTCCGGCTAGCTGCAGTGTTTGCTCCCGCGTACTTATTACCGAGCACACATGCTTTAGCATGTGGCACAGGTGACAGGTATTGTAATCGTTTTGTCCGTCCGTCTGGTTCTTTGCAGCGTTCATTGGCATTAAAACCTAAATGCTGCTTCATACCGCTTCACAAACGTAAAATTGATTGGGATTAAAACCGGCCTTGGAAGCAAGGTGCTTCTACCATGTACCTCATAAGGCAGGAAGCGTCTCATTTATAAACCTATCGTGGAAGCACATTCAGGACATTACATCGGAAGCAGAGATAAACATCACATTGCTTCCTAATTAATTTCAGCTGAGGGTATCAAGTGAGGTGCAGCATGTTGCATCCAACCTAAGGGCTACACATTAGCGCATTGCTTCTTATGCATTGCTTCCTACAGAACGGTATTTGAGGGGTCTGACGTGATATGTTGATCACATTGAGTAGGCAGCGCACATTGCACCTGCTCCCTGTTTAATACCATTTGAATGTCTGGCAACCTCATTCATGCACAAGCCTACCTATGGTCTATATATCCTTGGTAAAATTTGAATCTGCACTAAACTTCATGGGTGTTTTTTTTCCTGCATGCCGAATTGCCTGATTTTAATATATTATAAGAACAATGTATTGTTCTATAACATACCAAAAATCCAGCCGCGGCTCTTAATTCCAACGTTGTAAAAGTTATAATTTTTGTCACATATTTTGTTGACTTTATTCATACAGATGTGGTCACATTAAGTTAGAAGCAGGAATGTATTGTTGACTTCATGGTGACATAAAGTTGGAAGCAAAAATGTATTGTTGACTTTATATACAGATGTGATCACATTAAGTAGGGAGCAAAAATGTATTGTTGACTTTACATACAGATGTGATCACATCTAGTAAGGAGCAAAGATGTATTTTTGACTTTACATACAGATGTGATCACATAAAGTAGAAAGCAGAGATATATCTAGATATGGTGACATTGTGTAGGAAGCAGGGAAATATTGTTGACTATACATCATTTTTGCTTCATGTTCACATTACTTCAATGTTATTGTGCTCGGTATTCTAGTCTTTTTTATACATCATTTTTGCTTCATGTTCACATTACTTCAATGTTATTGTGCTCGCTATTCTAGTCTTTTAAGACTTTATGTTAATATTGTAATCGTTTTGTCCGTCTGTCTGTCTATCCTTCTTTTTGCAGCGCTAATTGACATTAAAACCTAACAATCGCTTCATACCGTTTCACGCCAAGAAAATTGATTGGGATTTAAACGGCATTTGGACGCGGGGCGCTGCTTTGATGGACCTCACGAAGCAATGTATTGTGTTATTTATAAACCTTGTCGTGGAAGCTAGGTGGTGACATCACATAGGAAGCAGAGATACACATCATATTGCTTCCTACTTAATGCCATTTAAGGGTATTGTTGACAATACATACAGATGTGGTGATATTAAGTAGGGATGTTTCTATTTGCCTTCAGGTTCATGTACTCGGTATTTTAGTCTTTCAAGACTTTATTATTATTGATATTGTGAAAAATTGTCGGTTTAACGTATGCTCAAACATTTTTGAAGAACTGCAGTGACAAAAACAAACAAAAAACCATCTGCTTACTACACAACCTACATATAAAAGAACAAAAATAACCGCGGAATGGAAATGACTGAATCCGGCATATGAACAGAGTATTCTATTAGAGCAGGGGCTTCTACTAGAGTAGGGCGTTCTATTAAGTTATTTACGGTATACTTAAGAACGAACTACTGGAAGTGCAACAAACTGACCCGCCTGAATTTTGTCGATAGTGGATTACACTTGTGTTGAAATTATGATCGCTAAAGAGTTTATTTAGAATAGGGTTATACACATAGTGGAACGGCAATTAAACGTAAGTAAAGACGATTACATTTTGCGCAATCTATAAAAATGCAACAACAAAAACAAGAAAATTTATATATATGACGATTGTGAATAGGATGATGATGTGGTTGTCACATGATTGGGATAAATTCTGCTCCCAAAATTCAAGCCCAAACTCTCCACTTGTACTTCTTGTAGCAAAGTTAAAATAGACTCAATTCCGGGCCTTTCATCGGCGCTGTTGTTCCAACAAGCAAGCATTATTTTGTATCTGTAATAAAAATGAAATATGTGTTATGGTTTTGACCAAGCTTTCTCAGTGTACTCCTTTGCACTGCAAGGCGATATGAATGCATGCGCAAGTAATGCGAAAAATGCATTTCTTGCAGTAAGGCTTTTTTGCATGAAATGCTGAGAATGCAAGAAATTATTTTGACGAATCAGAGCGCATGAGAGTAATTTTCCTTGGTTCTGGGCCTTACTGAGACCCAAACTGCCAGAAATAAGTTGCAATAATCCACTATATTAACTTGTTAGATTTCTACAAATAGTAGAAACATTTAAATGGGAAAACATAGTTCTGTATATCTTGCATTTGTCCCATTACTTGCAACTTCTTGCATTTCATGCAGCGGGTGCAAGAAAGCACGGAAACTGCAAGAAGGGAGTGCACTGAGTTTTCTGGTTTGATATATATATTTCCCAAATTATTGTACAACTGATCAGAAGAACAACTGGGTTTGGGAAGCCGAAGCCCTAGTTCCAACATATTGATGAATTCAAAGGTGAATCCAAGGCCACCGTATGGAATTTGAGCCAACGAAAATATCTCCCACATAGTTACACCGAATGCCCATACGTCAGATTGGAGAGAAAACTCAAGATCTCTCAAGGATTCAATTGCGAGCCAAGCCCACGGTAGCTTAACCTTTAGCGATGAATTTGTTTTTTAATTTTAGAATACCCGGCTTTGTATTTTTAATATTTTACTCACGTCTGGCTTTCTTTTGTATTCACTGTACGTGTACAACTGCTTGGACAATCCAAAGTCACTCACCTTCGCAATTAAATCATTGCTCAGAAGTACGTTTCTTGTTGCTAAATCTCCATGAATAATCTAAATAATTTAAAAGTAGTAGTTAAATATTTTATAAAATCCAAACAAAATAAAGTTAACATTTTTTCTCGCTAAATGAATCATTCCACAGGCTATATCTTTTGACCACTGGAGGAGATGTTTTGGAGTCATTTGACTGTCCGTTGATTGTCTTTTTATGTAATTACAAGAATTAGAAATTGAACATCAACGGACATGACTTGAAATTCAGAATGCTTACAAATCCGTGGTATCCAAGCTTTGCAGTTCTGAGCGATGTTTCCGCAAGTATCCTTCCAAACTTCCATTTGTACAAAATTCCAAAATCGCGTACACTTCATCTTACCAAAATTATATTGTTTGCTTTTACAACCATATTTCACAAGAATTTAACTACGTCTGCTTAATTTTTTGATGAACTCCTTACTTTGCAGCATATTCTGCACACAAGCTCCTATAAAAGTAACAATATTGGCATGGCTACCGGAATAGGCCATAGTTTTGATCTCTTTGAGCAAGCTCCGAATGTATTGAACATCTGCATTTTTCTTTACAGTTTTGATTGCAACAATTTTGTTTTCAATTCCACAATCCAGTTGTATGTAATCATCACGTTTAGTTGGATTGAAAATTCCTTTGTATACAATTCCATAAGCACCAGATCCAAGTACATTTGAAACGTCTGCAAATGTTTGACTCAATTAAACCGTCTGTTTCTGCTTGTTTGTTTAACGATTTTTCTACTAACGAAATGAAAAAGTGTGGCGAAGTATTTGAAATTTCTCTGGAAAAGGTATTGAGTCTATATTTTCATTTTCCGCTTCTTGTGATTTTGGGTCTCCTTGTAGAAATTGTGTTTGGTCCTTCTCGGTTAACATATTTTGCATTCTTTTTAACTTACGACGTTGCAACCAAATGTACATAATTACAGCAACTACCACTAGAATAATAAAAATTGAGATTGCCGCAATTATCCCAGGGTGAATGGAACCTATACATAATAAGAAACGTAAGGTAAACAAACATATATTTAAAGTTCTCAGTATTAAGCAACTCATCGTACTCAAAACAAAAGTCCTGAAAGTTTTTGTTGTTGTTCCAAATATGTTGCTGGCTGAGCAAATATAATCATTCTCTTTCTTAAACGAATCAGCGTCGGAAACTACTAGAACTGAAATTTTCCTATTGCCTTCAGTTGTGACCTGCTTTTCTTCGGCGTTGATGCCTTCCTAGATTGTTTAGGTTAATTAAGAAATGGTTTGTGCTTAAATTTTACATTTAAATGGTGTTCGTATTATGTACGTTATTCATATCCCATTGCCATGTTATCTTTGGTTTGGGATATCCTTCAGCTTCACATGTTAATCGGAAGTTTGTTTGCCCATCGAGTGCAGTTTCCACTTTGTCAATTGTATCCGAATCAACAATTGTTGGTGGGTTACGACCTAGAATATATTAATACTCAAAGTTCAAGGCAACTAAGTCATTGGCGATGTTTTGGAAAGGGCTGAGCCAATAAAAGCATTAACTATGTACGCGTAAACATATAATGATATAATATAATAAAAATATAAAGCTTTCTACCGTAAACTACTATGTTGTGAGTTGCATAGAGCCAATCATACGAGTTATAGAACGGGGCATAGCATCCCACGGCATTTATGTCCTGACTGGCCATTTCCAAATATGCTGTCAATATCTGGGTATGGTCATTCTTGAACAAATTTTCTAAGTGGAAACATTTCAACCTGAATTAGTCTGGGTAATATATGTCGATAAGATCAGGTCTAGTAAAAAAATTCCAACCTTTGAGGCTACTACTAGATTGAAGCACTGTTGTTCCATTTTTATAGCGAAATGCCCAAAGGGGTTGTGCAAACAAATACCTGTTTGCAGTACATTTGAACTGTACTCTCTCATTTTTGTAAGCTTCATGTTGTACATTTTGATCAATTTTTACTAGTTTAGATGACACGTCTTGATTATTTCTTACTAATTTATTTGACATCTTCATATAGTCCGACTCGGTAGTATATTTAACTAAAACNTGACATCTTCATATAGTCCGACTCGGTAGTATATTTAACTAAAACATTGTACACATTAAGTAAGAAGACGTAATACTTACTCTGGTGTCCCGAACTCGAACCCTAATAAAAATCCTTTGGGTTCGCGGTTTCTTTACGGGTTTTAGGGTTTTTATATGGGTTTTACTATTAGTGTTATACGAGTTATTTATTATTACCCACACCCTCGTTTTCAAATAGCAAACCGAACCCAAACCCATACCCCATTAATTCAAATTTAAAAAAACCGTACCCGAACCCATGCCCAATCAAACCCGTACGTTACTACTTCGCACTACATTATCTATTAAATCAAAACAATATTTGTCTAATAATAGATACGTACAATATTTTCCATCCAAATCCAAAAGGAAAACGGCGATTTCAGAGTACGAGTCTTCCTTAACACATCTGGCCCAAATTGGTTTAGGTGTCCGGGTCAGTGATGTAATTTCTAAAAAATCCTTTGGAACTTGACCACCTGTCTGCAAGTCACCCTATAGGTTTGATTAAAATGTCAACAAAACAACATTTAAAAATAATATCAACATGTGTATTAAGACTTATTGACGTATTTAATTACATTCTCCCAAGCGTGCTTTCTATATATACAGTCGGAGGGCTCGTAGCATTCAAAGTATTGCATTTGAGATCCAGAACAACCAAACCTATCTCCGCCGGAGTTCCCAGAGTAATATTTGTAGACCTTTTCCACTGTTTTGTTGTTTCAAACCAATAATTAGTAACGACGACAAATTTATGAGAAATTTACCTGATCCCAGCTTCCATAATTTTATAATCTTATTTGTTTTGGCTTTGTAACACGCTGCGGTACCAAAGGTCAGGTTGGCAGTCGCATTGTAATTGTATGCTGGTGAACTAATCTTGGCTTGCAAACTTGCACTTGTGGTATATTTTACACCATTCAAAAGTTTACCTTGCTCATCTCTCATTTCAATCGGCTGTGTGGACGTACAAAACAATTCTCCAGGCTTTGGTACCTTGAATAAACACCAAATTTAATTTCTTCTCTCAAACAAGTGAACAATATACTAGGGATGCACCGGATAGTAGTGCCAGGATAGTAGCAAGACTTGCGTGCGGTACTTATGCAACGTTTACAATAACAAATTGAAATTGCGAAAATAAAAAAATGACAAAAACATTTTGTATGGTATAACAGTTTGGGTAAGGTTAGCGCTCACGCGCCCGCGCCAGGCCCTCGTCTAATCGCGGTTGTTGTACGGGTAGGGCTGGGTTGACGCATTTCGTACTTTGCAACCTGCGAAGATTCAAATGTCCCATGTCGGTCAGATGTCTCATTGTCATCAGTCCAGGATTGACTCCGTGTACGTTTCTCAGAGCCTGATGAGACTGTTTTCCAGGTCAATCGTTACCCATTTCCGAGTGATCATGGCGTTGTGGAGGCTGTGTTTTACTCAGGAGCCAATATCCGCACCCCTTACTGGAAATTCAATCTGTCCATGTTGGAGGACGTGAATTTTTGTCGAGGATTTGAGTTTCTGTTGTATGAATTCATCTCAATGCCTTCAAAAACAATTCCTGACTATGAATGTCTGAAATTCTCTCTTTGCTCTTTTTGCAAGACTGAGACTGCATTCCATTCTCACAAACGGAGAATTTTGTTTCGGGAGTTGTGTCAAAACCATCAGGCTAACATTGCTACAAATGCAGCCACATATCAAAAGCTAATGAAAAGCTTTGGTTGTGGTATGGTCTGGATAGATAATTACATGACATGAACAAGATTTATGCTGACAGCTCGGAATCAATTGCTCAATCCTTCTAAATTCCCGAGATTGGCTGGGCAATTTCCAATTGGCCAGAGGAAAAGCACGTGTATTCGATGGCATTCCCTCTGAATTACTCAAGAGGTTCAGCTCCAAGTATGCCATTATTTTATTTTGGCTACTTGCTGAATGCAATCGGAGTAAAATCCTTCCTACAAGCATGAGAACTGGAATTGTGGTCCCGATCTACAAGTAGGGTGATCCATTCGACCTGAAGAATTACAGGCGAATTGTCTGTATTACGAACTGTAAAATATTTGCAATTTTGGTGAAGAGCAGAATTTGCAGTTTTGTCTTGCATCACATTGGCTCTTATCAGACGTGTGGCGTATGTGGGCGTGCAATTTTTGACAACTTGTCCTTTTCTTGTAACGACATCCAGAGTAGAATGGCTGCATTCTATCACCTATCAGGAGTATCGGAAGACTGCATTCGACAATGTGTCACACGAGTACATGTTCAGAGTATTGATGGAATACAGGTTTCTTACGAACATGATTCGTTGGATGTATCAAGACAATTCTGTGTTGCAATTGATGGGTGTTGACTACAAGGATTCCTATCCTGGAAGGAATTAAACAAGGTGACCGGATAGCCACTTGTATATTTCTTCTTTGCATCGAGCCTTTTCTTTTTTGCGAATCTTGTGCCTTGAGGGTGATTGATGTCAGTCCATTTCCCCATGCCCTTGATGTGAACAGTTCTGCGTACTGTGATGACACGATCCTTTTTGTGTCAAATGACTCTCAATTTCCTGTAATTGAGTATGAAGTTGGAGTTTATTCTGGTGGCAGAGTGAATCAGGATGGCGGAATCAGTGTTTTTGTTGCACGATTTGCCAAATAAAACTCTTGCCATTTACTTTGAAAATCCTGTGTACATGGAACTCCACAATGGAGCAGACTTTTTAGCAAGTTCAAGGGAAAGCTTGAGCTTTACAAATCCAGGTCGATCGCATCAAGCCTTTTTCAAAGGCAAAACTCATCAATACTTGCATACTACCAATCAATTGGTATGTTTTAAATGTACTTGACCCTCCACATGTTTTATGAGCTCTATCTCAGCTATGTGAGAACTTCTAGTGAGGGGACAGCAAGCACTGGATTATGAGCTGTTTTGTGTTTACCCCTTTTAAATGTGGTGGTTTGGACATTCGAAACCCTGATGTTCAGAATACAATTCTTTGAATCCGTGCTCTCACCTTTTTGTTGGCTGTCTTGCCCAAAAGCACAACATTTTCTTTTGTGCTCCTCTGCGTACCCTTTGTGGGACTTTCTGTATAATATCATGTGTAAAAGTGGTCTGGTTGGCACTTTGACTTGTGACACAAGAGCACACGGTTTTGTCAAACCAGGTAAGCACATAACACGCTTGTTTTTCTTGCTCACCAAGCATTTTACACCCGCTACCTGTTTTATGGGAGTAGTGGAGTAAGCGACTACGGTTTAGTTTCAAAATTTTGTGATGCTTTGAAATATAAGTTACAATCAATATGCCAAAGCTTCTGGGTCTACTGATCGGTTTGCAAAATTTGCAAGTTTAGGTAATTGATCTATATAATATTGTGAGGGTGAAAATGGGGCAAAAACGTAGGCTTTCCCACTTGGCCAAGGAGTACTAGGTAAAGGATATGGGGAGTTTTACTCAACTACTTGCGTAGGTCTCCGTGGTCCTACAACACAGCAGAGGTGCAAGGCATAGTCTCATTCATCACCTCACAATATAAGGCTAAGTAGCTGTACCCTTTCGAAATGCTTTAAGTCCAGCATTATTAAAACATTACTCAAGAAACCCCACTTGCCTAATACTGAATCTAAAAGCTATCGCCCTATCTCCACCCTGACTATGCTAGCAAAACTCATGGAACGAATAATTTACAATGTACTTCGGATATATCTTCATGATATCAGCTTCTTCTCACCGCCCCAATACGGATTTCGTACTGGTCACGGAACAGAACAAGCTATCCTTTCAATACTACATGCTGCGTTCACCGCTATTGTCAATGGTAAAGTGTTAGTTCTTGTGACATTAGATGTTAAAAATGCATTCTCTTCAGTTTCAAGACAACGTCTGATTGAAAAGTTGAGTGTCCTAAAAAACACTGAAATCCCAAGCGTGCTCTAAATTTACCAAGGTTGGGCATTGTGCTACAGTCTACCGTTCATTCAACAGTCCGCAAATAAAAACCAACGGAGTAATCAAGACAACGAAGCACAAGTAAATATCCGCAATATCAAATTAATACAGTCCATTGATGAGGTCATTTGGATCAGTATGAGTATTAAAGGTGCTTATCATAACATGGAATTTGACACCAGATCGGAAAAGTCATTTCTTTCTAAAAATTCTGGGGGAATTCTTTTGGCTCACCAAATCTTTCACCTTCCAATTTCCCAGTTGAGATCTACACAAAAGAAAACTTTTGTGCCAAAGGTCAACGAAACTGTAAGTTCAAATATAATGATCAGCTGACCCATGTGCTACATGTTGTGGCGACTCCCTGTTTGGACGTGACTTGTTTCATTTGTTGAAGTTAGTTTGAATGAGATCAAAATGCAGTGCAACTCCGTGAACTCTGAAAACTCCACTCTGAAAACTGCTAGTCAAAGTTTAAATTCTCTGCAAGAATTTCAGGAAGTGTAATCTACACTTGTCGGAAGGCTAAATGGAGTTACGGCCAAGGCCCGTGCTACGCTACAACGCCCCCCAAAGTTTATTGACAAGCTGGAATCCAGTGGATTGATTACTTGAGTTGATCACTCGAATTGAGCATCTCTTGTGGCCGGTCCAAACACAAATTGAAAGGAGAGAACAACTAGTGACTTAGAAAAAAACGCGGTTTCATATTATGCGTCTATGCCATTCTGACGAAGACCTTTGTCAAATTTTTCAGCGTATGTAAGATCCCAACTACAAACTCCAAAAACAAGTGACAATTTCTCCAGCCTAGGAGCTTTTCGGATTCATGATCTACTCAAGAGAAATACACACTTCAACTTCTAAGATTGAAGCAATCGCTTCAACGAGAGAGCAAGTCAACCTTAATGAACCCAAATTACTTTTTGTCTAGTCAACTTTTAAGTCGTGCCTACCTTGTTTCTTTCCCTATCCTCACCGGTTTTGACCAATCTCGGGAAGTTGGAATGTTTTGGGATGCATTATCAGCTAGACTTGGAGTTGTCCTCTTCCAGAGGTACCCGGACAAAGGTGAAAAGCCCATTGATTTAGCCTTTGCTTCTAAATCCTTATCTGACACCAAACGTCGATACCTCCAAATTGAGAAGAAAAGACTTTTAAATGTGTACGAAGTGAATTTTTTTTAATTTAAACGTAAGTTCAATTTAGTGACTGATAATGGGCGTGTTTTATTTTGCTCTGCCAGGTCTTTCACTCATACAGGGGGAAACTTTTTCTCTCCGGCATGAGTGTGTTAAGACATTCCTCTCTCCTAGGGTCAAATCCTACTCGCTGATTGT
Organism: Orthonychiurus folsomi; assembly: GCA_036851895.1. Classification (NCBI taxonomy): domain Eukaryota; kingdom Metazoa; phylum Arthropoda; class Collembola; order Poduromorpha; family Onychiuridae; genus Orthonychiurus; species Orthonychiurus folsomi. The sequence goes on along the minus strand of JAAXYW010003080.1, from coordinate 1,204 downwards.
GTGGGCTGGGAGAGGGGAGAGGGGAGAGAAAAAAAGGCCAAATAAAACACGCCTAATAAGCCGTTAATTGCTATTTTTGTTCCAAATTCAATTTAAATCAATCATTCAATTCACACCCCCTCATTAGCAGCAGCAAAACGTCATCGTTGGGCTCTCAACCTGAACACATTTGAATTCAACTTTTGTGTTTTGTTCCACCGATCAGGATGGTAGTGTTAATGCCCTGTCCCGATTGCCTATTGATGATTCAACCGAATCGGATGATAAAGCGGAAGTTAACATGTTTGAAGTGCTTACCACTACTGTCTACACTATTCTTGTCACAACCAAGGAGGTCTGCATCATGTTCTCTAAGGACAAAACACAGTCATCAGACTAATAAAAGATGGGTGGTCACTCGATATGAAGTAGTATCCGTATAACAACAAACAATTCTTCCACCGGAGAGAAGAATTAACAATTGTGCAAGGTGGTGAGAAATTTGTGTCATTATTCCCTCATATATTCAAAGTTCTATTCTTGCCCAACTGCATGAAACACTTTCCTGAATTGTGCGAAAAACATCTCTTGCCCGACAGTATGTGCGTTGGCCTCGAATCGACAAAGATATCGAGTCTTTGGGAGAGTGTTGTGTTTAGTGTGTCTAAGTATAACCAAGTCTTCATAGTTCTCCTCTTCAGCCATAGGCTTTCTGAAATGATAAACCCTGGCACCGAGTTCACGTGGATTTAGCAAGCCAACTCCTACTACCCAACTGACTAGTACCTGACTGACTGATTGTGAAAGTCCGTGTACGAAGCACTTCCTAACTTTGTTTTCTAGAAAAGTTAGTCTAAGCATACGATTCCGGACTATCACAATAGGGGTTGCCTGAAAATTTTACTATTTACCAATATTATGCAGCCGCCTATTGTGGCGTAGAAATGCAAGAGATAAGAGAGAAAGACCACTGAATACAGCCTAGTAATGTATACAAAAAAACATTCCAAACATTATTATGCAATCCCAACCTTAGCACTAAAATATCACACACAATGTCTTGTTTAGGTACCACATTTGCAATCTGTACAACGGCAGATTTCTAGAAATACCCCACGTGCACATAGATAGCTATCCGGCGCCGGATATCCCGTGCATCCTTACAATTTACCCAGGTCTTCATTGGGCTGTACAGAGAATCTATTTGCGTTGAGAAATATACATT
>JAAXYW010003079.1:0-12823 GCA_036851895.1 Orthonychiurus folsomi | reverse complement strand
GCGAAGGATCAGGAGCTGGAGCATCTTAGACGTTTTTGCGTTTTAACAAGGGAATGAATAAGAAAGGTGGATTGAGATCCAGGCTGTAGGAGAAAAAGTGGGACAAGCCTGCGCGTCTGATCTAATCGTACGAATCAATAATTGGAATCCGGGTTGCGAGAAATACCCCGTTTCTGATGGCTTAAGCCAGGCTTCCCGGCTCCAGAAGTCCATTCATTAATTTTAAAAGTCATGCTGACCAGACCTAAACGGCCAAATAATCACACGTGGAGCAAATTAATAGCTTTGTCGTGATAGCATTCCATTCGCAGTCGCAGGGTACGGAAATTCTAACTAACAAGCATTTCTGGCTTATCGGAACATGTTCAACAATTTTGAGCATTTTCAAAGGGTTTGTTAAGTTGTAAGATGCAATTCCTCACATGCAGATGACCAACATTCCATTTCTGGTTCTCAAGAATCTGATCTGCATAGTCGTTGTTCTAAAAATACCAATGGAACAATTATAAAACCACAACCAGTTTTAAAATGCGTTTAGGTTGATGACCTGCCCACCTGCCTCGCGCGAAGCAAATTGGTTGCGTTGCGAGCAACAAATAAAAGTCGTCGAATTTAAATACAAATTTATGCGCATAAAATATGACCGACCTCTCATTTATTTCTTTACCTTACTTTTCGCCATTATTTCTGTGAGCTGACAAACTGGCGACATATGACTACAACTTCTAGGCGTGAGTGTGAGCTGACCTAGTCCATTAGTAAAAAGGAGAAACCATTCTTTGGAATAAAATTAACCTTTCTTTTTGCCGGAAATCCCGAAAAATGGAAATTACAAAAGCGTTTATTTTTAACCTTGTTTGTTTTTAAATGAAGATAACGGTCTTGACCAAGTCATATAAAAACATATTCAAGCTTGAAGACTAGTTAGAGTAAGAGCTTGCCATCGCAGGATCTTAAATTTGGGATCTCGGTGCAATGGAAATTATCTACCTTGTGTTTCTTCTTATTTTTATTAATTTGACAGAGTCTTTGCCGATGCGCGTGGAAAAATTTGCAAGGTATCACTTATTGCACTGCAAATTCGTTTGAATTTGTTTTTGAATTCAAATATAAAATCCTCCAATCTGTTAAAGGCACTCTGAAGTCGAAGTCCCCTCTACTTACAGCACAACAACGATTCACCCTTCTCAAGTACTTCATATCAGAAGCAGCAAATCCCCAATTGTGAAACGAGCAATTAATTCTCCTAGAAGACCACCAATGTTCAAGTGCTTCAAGGCTCACCGAAGGGGCGGATGGAGAAGGGTATTCTGTCACTGGCAAAGGAAATTTTACAACAGGGGCTAATTGAAACAACAACCAGCAAGCATCAAATTAAATTCCTGAAGTTTGACTTATTTATTCCACGTATTTTATAAATCGAAGAAATAAATATTCCATTGTGTACATAAAAAAACTTGCGTGCAGTTGTCTTTTTCCAAGTGGCCTACATACTTCGTCCTTGTCAAAAACATCATATTTATGTACGCACATTTATGTACCAAATTGTATTAATAGCGACGGCTAAAGCACAAGACAAGTCGCAATTAGAATTAACGTATAAATTAACAGAATATTATACGTTCTGTATGTCTTCTGCAAAGAATTTCCTGCCTTCAGCCAAGAGGCATTTGCATTGTAGAATTCGAAATCTCTCTACTTTGGTTTTAATTGCTTGAAAATAAGTCTCTTAGCATACTATAAGATCAGCGCACTTTCGCCTTTGCTGTTTTCATTCTTAAATACAGCAGGGAGTGCGAAGTCAAAACATACTTTTTTGCTATTAATAATGCATAGTTTGAGCTGTTCGGTGAAAATCATTGCATTATTGGCTACAGCGTTGTTGCTGTTGCTTTATTCAACGGCATTGACGGTTAACAGCTCTTCCCTTCATGCATCAGGGTAATCTGCGGGTTCTATTTTTTGTTTTTAAAATTGCGCTGAGCTACAAAATATTTAAACCTTAATCTAATTTCTTATTAATACAGGCGAAATGATGACCAAGATCAAGTCGGAGTTATCGCATATTTCTTAGAAGTCGATTCACCTGACAAAACATTTGCCACGTTTGGGAGAAGGGCCGCAACTAAAAATGATGATCGTGGACTCTTGAAGTGCTGGCTGTCTCATCGGAGAAGATTTGGATTCCATCCATGTGTTCGTGTAAACAAAGTCCACAAATCTTAGTATGTGTTGAATTGAATACGGACAATATGGTAAATGACTCACCACGGTATTAATACACACGTAGTAATCACAAAATATTACAAGAACTGTTATTTAGCTCCCGTTAACCAAGACCACATACAAATATTTTACAAAGGGTGTAGTTTTTAATAATGCGCATCATTTGTACTTCGATTGTGTGTAAAACGGCGTGTGGTTTTATATGCGTAGAAGTTGAGCGATTCCTCTGATTCCTTGTGCCACTATCCTCCAGCAGACTGCAAATAAAATTACTAATGTATTATAAAAATCGCAAAATTTGTTTTTTAATCGTTGCTGTTAACACATTCTTTGCCCTTAAACTGTACCTGGTGAGTTTCTATCAAAGTACCACGCTTCCCAGTTGCACCTTACGGGCTTGCCAGCTACGTCATTGATTGTATTAATCACCGTTGATGACAAAATAGTTGCGAAGCCCTTGGCTGACGCTCCTTTGTGTATAAACTGACATTACTTTTATATATTGTAACAACATTGCAGTTGTATGTGACATTAAAATTTCAAAACATTACCACATTTCTCTGTAACTTGATCCTGAAGACAAGACTTTAACAAATTGGCACTGCAGCAAATGTAGTACTTTGGAATTTCACCAACGCTGTTAAATGCGGTGTAGCTTTCTTTGAATTCACTAACACATTGGCCAGTGCTTACGCCAGAAACAAGGGCTGCACAAGTAATATCACTCAAAATACTTGCAGATGTATGAAGTGAGTAAATTGAAATCCAGAAAGTAAGTAGTAGTGCTGGAAATCGACGACATGAAATTATGAACATGATGAATAGAATCTTGAATGCTTTAGTTAATATGCTATTGCCACCTTTTCTTACTGACAAGAGAGCTCACATAGTAAGATTCGGCTTAAAATTTGTTGTGTGTTAGGTATTCCTCATTTTCTGCTGTCAAAACTGTGTTATGTTTAACAAATAGCTGACTAATCGTACTGATAAAATATACGTCTACACGAAACATACAAAGCTAGCCTAACGGTTTATACTGACTACACTGAAAAAACTGTAAATCTGGCATCCAGTGGATGTTAAATAAAAACAAGGAATTCAAGTTACGACCCAGCATTTGTACAAACCATTTCAAAGCACGTTCAATTGCTTATTTATTTAAAACAAAATAATGTTTTAAAAAGACAAATTGTTGCACTAAAATTAATAAGCCTATAGTTATTAAAAATCATACCATAAAGAAAATATTATACTTACAGCCCGGGCGTATGGTTATTTTTATACCCCACGGCTCCATATGCAATCATTAGGCATAAAATTTAAATGCGCAATTAAATTGTTCCTAAAAGACAAGTGGTACTAAAAACCTTACATTCGGAACAGCCTCAGTGCATCACAATGGATCAAATTTGAACTATTCATTTAGAAAGACAATGAGTGCGTAAACCTTGTGTGCGGACAGAGATCAAGTTATGGACTGATTTCTAGGTGCACCTTTGGATTTGCATGTGAGTTTTTGACACCTGTCTTCAATGACGCGGTGCTGGATGGTAACTCTGGGTCGATTTCTTCAGTTCTTTGGACTGATGGCATTTGACATACACGTTCTTCTGTTCTGCAACATTTCTGAACACAAACGAAGACAAGCGCCAAAACAAGAGCAGCTAAAAAGCCAATTCCAAGACCCAGTGCCCAATTAGGCCAACAAACTGAAAAGTAAAGCACCACAATTAGAAATTTTCAAACAATATAACCACATAAAACACAAATACAAGACGCGTAGGTAGTGCATCTTACTTGGTGATTTGTCATGATAAATGCTGTCATTCCAATCGCAATCCAGACGACCCGTGTCAGAAAACTGAGCGGCCTGTGTTGAATGCAACAGTTGACATTATTCTTGCAACACTTCTTGCAGGTGCACCTGCAATATAAATAGTTAGAATACACCAAAATTGCTTGCATTGGATGCCACCTTTTGATTTCAGACAATGGATCCTTATTGCCGATTAGGTCATAAATTTTATCAAAATCCAAACGCCTAGTTTCAAAAGATTTTTATACCAACAGCTAAAATTATTAAGGCTTGTTAAACAGCGCATGTTAGATCAATAACACAAGACATACCACATTGCTCCTCCGCCTTGTCCAGTATGCATGTCACAAACAGCCTGGCCGCACAACAAGAAAGACTAGCCCCGATTTCCCGCTTTTCTGCTAATCCGAACTTTAAATATGCGCTGGATACGCAACTGTCAGCCTTTTCTTCAAAAACACCAAGTACACAAGCGCCTTCCTTTTTGGCATCTGGGCTGATTGCTGGTAAAATCCAAAAGGTCAACAGGAGCCCAGGCAGAGTCAATTGCAAGTGACAAAAAATCATCTTGGAAATCTAATAAATAAGTGGTTAATTCAAATTTAGATTTCAAATCATTAGCCCTTGAAAAAGTGCTACATTTAACACTAAGAAAACTGTTAGCTTCACTCACGTTTCCTGCAATTATTTAATGTTTGCTTAAGTGTAAATTAATTGAAATTGCAATTATTAGCAGCACCGGTTGTGCGATGAACACTATGCGGTGCGGTGTTTCTATAAAAATGAAAGTTAGACTTTGATCATTCACAGACCGACTTCCTCCCCGTCCGTCGTCGCCTGCCAAAGTATTGCTGAGCTGGGACTTAACCATCTCTAAATAAAAAAATACCGAATTGGCTCCAACACACTTCCACCATCGCACCGTTATGTTTGGGCTGGCCCGAGTCTCTATAATTCTATCAAGTCTTGGTCTTAGCGATAAGAAAGTGCGGAGTAGTGAAAAGGCCACTCCGCTTCAGTGTGTGCATTAGACCAACTATTATTTTGGCAAAGTATTTACACGTCCAGGTCCAGAAATGGAAGTCGCATCATCGGCGCACGGCATAGCAAGAATTCCGATAAATTTGTATACAAAAGAAGCTTTCTGATATACACACACATCGCAATTCTAAAACTTACTCTACTGCGAATTTTAAAAAATGTGGACAGCGCTTGTGCTTGTAATCGACAAACCAGAACAAATGACAAAACACAAGATAATTATTGATTTTAAAGTTTTTTATTAACAAGCCAAATCCAAAAACCCTTATACATAAGGATAAAGAAGATGCGAAGCAAGTTCTTTCACAAAAACTCTATTACTTAAATCATAAATTTTAAATCAATGTATTATTGAGTCGTAGTCATGAAACAAGTTATGTGAACGGAATGGGTTTACAAAGGTTCACTTAAAAAACGAAAGACAACAAGCAAACCTATGGATGGAATGTGTGTGTGTGGGGTATCAAGCTCTTGCTTTGGTAACCGGGTTGTAAGTGCGACCACCTCGGCGTTTAGATCTGCAGCAGCAGATGCAGCTGCAACAACTTCCCAGGAGGAGGGCCAAAATAACAATCCCACCCACAGCCTGTGCCCAAATTGGCCAACAAACTGCAAGAGTTCAAAGGTAGCGGTATTAGGCAGATAAACTACAAATAATCTATGTAATTGTTTAATACAGCGCTACTTTGTCAACGTACCTGGAGACATCCTGTCAAAATACCAATTGTTCCAATCACACTCCAGCTGGCGTCCAGACACATCATTTACAGTTTGGAATACGACCTCGGCGAGTTTACTAGAAACACCTTTGGCTCCTTCGCCTGCAGAGCAACAAACAAATTCCAGCTTTAAGTACATAAATAATATAACTGTGTACTGAGTGTAGTGGAAGTATTCCATCTCTTACCACATTGTTTGACAACCTCATCCTCCAAGCAAGCCTTCATAATGCTAGCTCCACAACAGACTACATACTGTGGAATTTCATCCTGGTCCTTGAATTCCTTGTAGTTATTTCTGAATTCATCCACGCATTTCCCAGTCCTCAGTCCAGAAACAATAGTTCCACAAACCGTGTCAGCAATGGTATCAAAAAGGTCGGCAGTTGTGAATGGGGCTGCGGCCAAGAGGACCATTAAAGTCACAGTGAAAGAGATTCGCTTGAGCAACATGGCTACGTTGTCAGTGACTGAAAATATTCACAAAAATTTATATTAGTTAAGTTTCTTGTAACATAAAGCAGGCTAATTGCATCTCTGCGTCTCCAAAACTTCTATTAAAGTCTTACAATTTTATCTGAAAGCGAAACACAACGTCTTTAATAATGGGTGATACGTGTAAACGGGTGTTCTATTGCAGATCTAAGAATTAGAACTGAAGGGTTCAACCGCACCAGTAAATCAAGTTCGTTTCTGCGAGACACGTACTATAACCTAATTCCTTGGCTAATCAATGTCTCTGCTCTATACATAACATAAGATTAAGATGCTCTGCCTCAAGATATATCCAATCACATTCCGGACCGTAATTAATTCTTAGCCTTTACTTCCCTACTAGTCCAACAAAACTATCATCTTGGTAAGCAAATACGAAAACACAACGAAAAGAGCGGTGACGCCGTCATGTCATCGTCAGTCGTTGAGTTGCCTTGAGTCATCCAGATCCAAAATAGTTCTCAAAATGAAACAACAACCACAAGTGAGTTGCCTGCATTTGCATTGCATGATACGTCGCAAGCATATTTCCCTTAGCACAGCGCTTAATTTACTACAAATCCAAACAGGGCAGATGTTCATCCGCATCCTGCCTCCTCGGCCAAAGATATGTGTAAGTCATGACACGAATTGTGCATATACGATACACACTACACACATGCATTATTCATGGAATCGGATTTGGTGGATTATGCATAAGAGTCTACAAATCTAAACCTGGCTAAATGTAATTCCTGATATTAACATCCGCGCCGGCCGGCAGAGCGGCAGCAGAGTTGTGTAAATGAAACAACAACCACAAGTGAGTTGCCTGCATTTGCATTGCATGATACGTCGCAAGCATATTTCCCTTAGCACAGCGCTTAATTTACTACAAATCTAAACAGGGCAGATGTTCATCCGCATCCTGCCTCCTCGGCCAAAGATATGTGTAAAAGTCATGACACAAATTGTGCATATACGATACACACTACACACATGCATTATTCATGGAATCGGATTTGGTGGATTATGCATAAGAGTCTACAAATCGAAACCTGGCTAAATGTAATTCCTGATATTAACATCCGCGCCGGCCGGCAGAGCGGCAGCAGAGTTGTGCATTCAATTAGTACTTAATATAATACCCTGGTAATCGTACGTCGTACGTCTGTGTATTTAGTATTTATCGTCGCATTTTTGTACTCCTTAAGATCAAATTTACTGTGCTGATTTTCATGTACCACAACCACAGGATCCGTAGTTGATTGTAGCCAACATTTTAAGCTTCAAAGTCATTCAAGGCCATACTTACTTGCTCATCATATTTTTAAGTAAAACATTAGAATGTCAACCAAATGTGAAATAACCTAATCAGAGCTGCAAGTCCATTTATTATTACAATTCACAAATTTCATCACACCTCCCCCTGCCTCATATATCCTCATCTTAATCTAATGCAGTTCCCCCTGCCGCCTGTATATACGCGCTTTTCACAATGCATGATCAGAATTAAATTGCAAAATTACAACACGTATGTATTGCGTCAGTTTGACTCACCTTTCGTCACAGGGAAATGTTCAAGTCGAATTGAAACACGAATTAACCCTGTACAATAGTTGGTGTTAACGCCACTATTAACTAATGTAGCTGTAATGTTAATAGTTGACTTAATATAACTCTAGCTGCTAGTCTCAACGACAAATACTTTCAAAGTAAACACAGAGAAAGGAGAAGCACCACCAACCACAAACACACCGTCGTGTACGCACAAAATTCGTCAACACAAGTGTAATCGAAGTTTGCGCCCAGGCCTGCATTGAGATGAGATCGAGATGCACTCGATGGAGAACACTCATCCACCGCGGAATACTGAGATCATTCATTTTCTTTGTTCTTTCAGTTCAGTCCTTATCCTAGGTCAAATTAGAGTGCTTTAACTTTACAACGTTACTTTATATTAGTTAAATAAAATATTGATGGGAAATTATGGTCAGCTTTTGGGTCAAACATTTTATAGCAATGCACTGTTCCGGATTCCTCGTCTACAAGTCAATTTAAAATAAACTGAATGCCATCAATCATTTTTGTCGATAAAATTTGAAGCATATGCATATGAGTGAAAAATGTTATGCTAAATTATGAATGGCAATTAAAACTAACAATTACTTATCTGAATATTTGCCAAGCATTTTGCTGTAGTACATGTCATTTCCAAATCCATACTCCCATTTTTATTCGCTTCAGTGGAAAATGATAAAGTTTGTATTAGACTATTTAAGTGTGAACACTTTTTGTGACAATCAATTCAGATGAAACAAGATAACGTGCAGTGCAAGTTTATTTGATTTTTTATTGAATCAATGAATGCGTTTTATAACATGTGGCCGTGGGTTTATTTCCCGCAACTAGCAGAGCTATTTCCTGATAATGGCTTGTCAAATTTTTTCCCATTATCGTCCAATTCCATGTTGTACTTGACATGCGAAAATTTACCACAACAGCATCTTCATAAAATGCAAAACAGGGTCTGGGTAAGGTATCCGTAGCCGATGTGTGTAACCGAACACGTAACCATTAAACTTATCTGCTTTCAAACATATTTCGCTGGATGTGATTTCCGTCTTATCGCAGTTAGCCTTTCCTTCTGTTTTACACAAATGGAGATACACACGAAGAAGGGCTCATCCTCACCATTATTAGTGTCATCGTGCCCAGGAGCCACACAATTGCAGTGCAGAGAAACCGAGGAAAAGAATCCATACAACGCCCGCCCTTGACACTTAAAAATATCATAAATTAAAAATTTGTCTAATTGAAGACCACTTTAATACACACAGTCCCTTCAATTTTTCATACTAATATAAAAAACATTTTATTCGGTGGTATGAATACCTTAAAAGCTGCTGATAAAACTTACCTTCAACAATGTCGCTCGTGCAAGAAGGGTCTGGAAAGAAATGTCATTTCTCATTTTCATCTTAGCTTTCGTGGACTACTCTCCTCATATTTTCAGGTGCCCAAATCCGCCGGTTCTTCACCGACCGGTAGCATTGCATCTGCAACGTTTCAACAGAAGGATTGACAGCAGGTGCAGCATAAAGTGAGGCAATTACAACACAATGAAAAATCGAGATTTAATATTCATGAGACTTTTGGAAGTTGGATCCTTTTTGTCAAAAATGGATTTGGGTTTCTTTCACCTCCTTTGCGCTTTGATGTAGCACGTTCCCGCTTTGCTTTCAGTTCTGGCAAGTCTTCAATAAAATTACATAGAATGGCGTGAATCGTGAATTATTGCACTGTAACTTGAGTGAAATTCAGCACCTGTTATTTACATTCAATTCTGTCGGACCCACTTCATCACTGAACGAGTAATATTTTGTCACTTCTTTGCACAAAATAGCAGGACAGAACAGGTTCCACATTATTGGAAATCCATTCCGCGAGCCGCAATATTCATTCCAGTATTTGTATTTACACTTGACCAAGAAAAATAGTTCTTTGGGGATTTTGGGCAAGTGATCATGTTCTCTAAAAAGTATGACTGTTTTCATTTTGCCTAAATTTTTTTTTGGAAAAAGAGTGATTAGACAGAAAGAATTTAGGTTAGATGGTGTAAGCACAGCCAGTATTTCAGTTCTAGCTTTCGCAGGCAAGTCGTTGCTGCCCTGAAGTATGGGAATGGGAATGCCCTGCTCAGCGATAGTAGGGTTATTAATTAGCTTCGTTGGAAATTGTCAGTGTATGTCAAAAACTGTTTTTCAACTGGCCCTTTATTTTAAAAACCAATCAGAAATTGTGTTCATTTCTGATAATTTTCCAGGTATGTTGCTACTTAGGATTGATGCAAAGGCTTCTAAAAAATAACATCGTTGGGTGTTAATAATATTTGTTCTGCCAGAATCCATTCCAGACAAATTTCAGGACCTGTTTCAGTTCAGTTTTGTGCAATTTGAAGGAGAAAGTAATTCTTTAGACGAAAAGATCTTTGAAAAAATGGCAAGGAACTATTCTCAAAGTGTCAAGATTATTGCGGCTTTACCGGAGGTTCCAGAAACTTTGAGTGTCGTGTCGCAGGTAAACCACTAATTGATGGTAATCACACCATTCGCCAGTCAGACTCAGATATCCCTTCACAATTTGAGTTACATTAATTTCAGGTCAGTAAATCACAAGTCCTGAAACTTAATCCTTCCCAAGCTTCGCTAATCGTGTTATGGCCACAAGAAGTCTTGGATGAATTGGAGTCAAATCAAACCTTGGACACATATTTCAAACAGGAAAATATAACCGGAAATTTTTCAGTTAATCGAGAGTTCTTCGTTGTGTTTAACGTGAGAAATTCCGGAACAGCAAAGTCCCAACAGTATATCCACAATTTATACTATGAGGCATATTGGGTGAACATGGAGTTCGTTTACAGAAGATTGATCGTCTTCAACTGCAAAAATTGTAGTAGTGTTCAAAGTTCAACATCGGTCAGACGCAGGGATTTGAGGGGTTTGCCCTTACGATTTGAAGGAGTGGTTCGATAATTTGTTAATTTCCAATTTGTAAATATTTTGAAAGTTACAATTTAAAATTTGCTTGTCTATTTTGCAGCAAGACACCGAGTACAACGATGACACACTTTTTAAGGAAAGTAGTAACGGTCAAGTTGAATTCGATAGAAGTTTCAGCGTTACGGTTTTGGAACTATTAAGGACGGCAATGAACTTTACGTAAGTGTATCTATACGCTATGTATGCTAATTCAATAATAATGTTTAGTTTTTAACCTGAAAGAGTAATACCGGTTCGGAAAATGGAGTGGACAAAATTGGAGGACGGTACCTCCTTGACACCGTGGGATGGGGCAATACGAGACGTGAGGGCCGGAGTATCTGATGTCGGCGTTTCAACTTTTGTAATGGTCCCGAGCCGAGCGAACCTTGTATCGTTTTTACCTGCAACTGATGAATATGTGTTAGCTTTATACTACAAAGTTTATAAAATTTTTGCATGCGTATTTATTTGTAACTAATTTTCCGTGTTGGTACACAGAATTGCAGCATTCTTCCGTCCTCCATCCCTGAATGCAATTCGAGATATATTCATGCAACCTTTTGAACCCAATCTTTGGGCAGCGGTTATGGCCACGTGGATAACCTTGGCGACATCCATGATCCTATTTACAGTCATACGGAAAAAAGTTGGAGCCCATGAGAATTCATCAGATCCAAATGCAACGGAGCCAGATTTCACCCAAGATTCAATGATTTGGGCATTGGCTACAGCTTGTCAACAAGGTTGTTTTTTAAAAAATGCGTGTTTATTACTATAAATTACTACAAAATATTCGATGCAGGATGGGATGAACACCCAACCGCATTGTCTCTCAGGGCAATTTTTATATCCGGTTCCTTTACTGCCGTTATTGCGTACGCTGGATATTCGGCAGCAATTGTGTCTACGTTGTCAGTTCGAGTTGATCCAATCCAAAATCCGGCGGCATTGATACAGAGTAATTTGCGAATTGGAATGAGGGATGGTTTCTTCCAAGACATTATTCCCAAGGTACTTTTATTCAGAAGAAGAGAAACTTCATTTTGTAAGTACGATGATGTGAAGACTTGCATCATTTTGTAGAGTGAAGAGGGTGCACAAAAAGATGTAATTGACGATTTGTATCGCCGCCTAACAAAAAAGGAAACTGAAAGACGTGTTAATATGAGCACGGGGGCGGCATTGCTCAGAAAATATCCATATGCGTATTTATCGATTCGGGAAGCATTTTATGACATCCTGAAGAATGCTAGTGACAAGGCGGATGTAGATATTTGCGGAATTAAGGAACTTAGAATACTTAAACAAGGATTTAAAGGAGGGATGTTCACACGAATGACGTTCCCATATCGGGAATTTTTTAAAGTTGTGTAAGCTATGCTGAATTTGTTTAACATTTAGTATTTGTTTGAAGAATTGATGCATTTGTTCATTCTAATTACTATAGCTTGATTGCTATTCGTGAACGCGGAATTCTTTGGAGAATACGAAATGAATTCACTTACACCAGGCGCTGTTTGGAATCCTCGGATAATGCTGGCAGGGCGCTTGGAGCAAATGACGTGTTCACGGCGTTCATGATCCTTTGTGGCGGATACATATTAAGCACATTTTTCTTGGGAATTGAAAAGTTGATTTTTATGTATAAGTACAGTTATGCATTTGTTGTCACACCGTAGGGATATTGCCAATTTGTAATTTGTAGCAAAATTATTATTACATTTTAATTCAAGATTGCACTGTGAGACCCTCCCAAGTAGTGTTTGCTGTTTGCATTCCCGGTTCGGGAAATCAAAACCGGGAAACGGGATTCCCGAAATCATGTCTCCGGGAATTCCCGAAACACACAAGTAACCTAGTTTAACCCTAGTAAAACATTTTTCCTACGAACGATGGTAATTGCAGTGAAATAAACTCGAAATTCGGCAATCGAATTGAGTTACAAATAGTGTAAAAGGCACACCGTACCGTATTACTCAAGCAATATTCTGGTCTCTATC